>JAUTXW010005358.1:0-144452 GCA_030620095.1 Kuschelorhynchus macadamiae | reverse complement strand
AGGACTATTAAGAGTGCAAATGCACGCTATAAAATTTCTCGTGTTCATTTTTCGAACTCAAACCTCAAGCGCCACTCTGTAGATGACGCATCAATATCGGAATCCGATTATTTTTTAATTTTTTCCAAAATAGGCCACATAAATAAATTAGCACGTTCAATATTTAATGTTATAACATATTTATTTACAAATATTACATAATATCTATCAAATACTATGCAAATAAGTAGTTTCACTTTTAACGGAAAAATTCAAATATTTCAGAAAACGCTTAACAGTGACGCATTATTGTGGTATCCCCTCCATCCCAAGCAAATAATTTTATGAGTTGTACATTCCTTTGATAGAAAATTCACAATATTGCACATGGCATGTGTTTCTTGCCTCGTTGATATATCTATCTTTGTTGCGAAATGAAATAAAACGAGAGAGTGCTGTTAAAGAGTACCTCTTTTACAGACTATAATATTTATGATCTCCCCTATTGACTGTTTTTTATCAGCTAGCCGAAGTAATAATTGCAGGGCCTTTCGACTTTCGGCACCCTCGGTGTTTGCCGATAAAAACAAGTTTTTTAATATCTAAATACCCGGAATATTGGTTTCCTTATATTTCCTGTTTGTTTATTACAAGTGTGTTTTAAAATGACTAGTACTTGTATTTTTAAAACGTCGACGAACTTCTCACTCTTGTGACTGTGTCTAAGCTTTCTAGATATTTGTTTATGAATTCCTGTGTTACCTGTGTAATTAGGATATGTGTAATGAGTGCTAAAGGACGTAAAAATACGGGAGCAACAAGACCTCAGCGCCGAACTGAAAAAAATTTTGCAATGAGAATCCTGGGAAAATGCAGAATAAGGTAAGTTCAAATAATATAACTATAGGTGCTCGATTTTGAGACCATTCATGAATTTGAAGAATTAGAAATGGACAATTGAAAATATTTTGAAAATATTGATCACTTTGATTTTCAAAGAAATTACCTATGCTACCTACACCATGCATATTACTGATTACAGTACATACATATTAAAAATATCAACATATTTTAAACGTTTGGGCCTACTTATATAAACTTTTATCTGTATGTCCATGCTATTGTAATTTTTTAGAAGGTACATGGTGGATGTATTTCGGAAGTACACATCATTTGTTTGAAAATTAAAATACCCAACTTTGAAGAGGAATTCAAACAATGATGAAAATAAATAAAATTAATAAATATGTTTTTTATAGGTACCTAGGCAACACGATTCTTTTAAAATTTTTTGGTTAATTTTTATTTCATATTGATATTTTTATACATGAGGTGAATTCTCTCTGAAATTCACATAAATACCTATGGTTTTTATATTTGTAAAATTTAAATATGTTTTGTAGGATTAATTTTTAAATTTTAACTTTTAACAAAGATATTGCACCTTCAGGAGTATAGTAATTCGGTAGGTATATAAACTTATTTTCTGTTGGTCATATTATAGTGGTAAAAATTTAAAAAAGCTCATAAACTTAGACACTTTTTATGCAACACTAATACTTTCATAGTGGTAGTCTCATAATGCTGGCTGATGCAATTTAACTCACCGGATCCATGACAATCTGTGCAAGAATAAAGCTTTTAGTTATCAGTATTATATTGATCCTTTTTATGTGATTTCCTCTTAGAAAGTTTTGCTGTTGCAGACAGTAGCAGGCTTTAACAGCGTATACCCCCACAGTTATCATATCACAAAGAGAAAATTATTGGGAAGCACCTGTTTATCGGTACCTAATTTACTAAGTCATTACTTTCTAGTGAGAAAATAATTATTGCGCATGGCTATGCATATGTAACATATTAAATATCTTAGTCTTGTATCTACTATCTTGACCAAAAATGTACAGATTCCTGACTCACTGGAAAAGTAAGAAAAAATTGGAGATATTAGTTTTCAGTTCTCAAGTAATTTAGTGTACTAATGTAGGTTACTGTATTTATGTATGTTCTACAGTGTGATCAGTGTATCTTGATAGCATTTTAAATGTTAATAACTTTTTTACTTTTTAACTTATCGGAGTGAACAAAAATTCAATTGTAGGCAGTAGGGTTACTTAAAACTTTTTTTCTGGTTATTAGAAAAACAAAATACTATTAATTTTTCAAAATATCACTATAAGTCGTATTGTTTAAATTGGACACACCTCGGCACACACTCTATGCTATATTTCCCTCAAATGGAACTCTTCTTGCAGATTATAAATATAATATCTGGTTTGATAACTTTATCTTCAAAGACACCCGATCAATTTAAGAAAAACCGTATGAGGCAGTGTGTTAGAGAGAGACGGACAACACTATTACATAGTGGAGTGGATGAAGAAAAAGGTATCAAAGCAGATATAATTATAATCTGCAAGAAGAGACCCATTTGAGGGACATATAATAGTCAGGATGTCCCATTTGAAAAATATAATTTATAGTAATATCTTGTAAAATTGACAGTCTTTTTTTTCGTTTTTTACAAGCTTGGTAATCTATGTAATTTTTTTTAACAAGCATTTGACCTCCCAAACTAATAATATAACAGACTTAATATTTGGACAACACATATTTAAGATTTTCCCATAAGAGACAATGGTTTAGAGAGAGAGGGATAACCTTGATTTCCTCAAATTTTAAATACTTTTAATGTATGAGTGCATTACATCATTGGATTTTGGAATGCAAAGGTTTGTTACAAAATAAATTAAAAAATCCAGGTCTGTATTTAAAAGTTGATGATGGCCCCTCGTTTACGAAACATCAGATTCAAAATATGACAGCACCATAAAATGTTAGACAAAAAAATGCTTTGGCAATATGTTTACAACTTTAAAAAAATTTTAGGATTAAAAAAGTTACTGCATAATTTTAAAAATGCAATATTTTATTCGTTTATAAATATCTCAAGAACGTAATGGCTAGAATTCGCCTGCAGGTGCTATTAGGATTGTAACGAAATTGTCTGAAACTTTCCATATTTAATCATTTTTCTATCTCTTGCAATAAGCGAGATCTGTTTTGTGATGTTACATCCTCTCCAAATACGAAAATACAAATTTTCAGAAGTCAAAATCTCAAAAATAAGTAACGATACTACATACAAATAGCTAGAATCTGGGACAAAATTCAAAACCCAAAAGAAATTGGTGTTTTATTTAAAAAATAAAAGTTGATACCACCACTACGTTTTATACCAATATGTATATTGAAAAATATTTCTAAAATATATTCCTCTTTTTTTTAACTGGCATGTTTTTTAATACAGAATTGTTTCTAGTTCAAAATTCCAGGTATTACTAGTATCACTCTGTATTGTCGTATTACTTTTCAACTTGAAGGAAATTTTGCCATCCAGAACTGGTATTTTTATTGTTAAGGCAGTGTGCAAGTCAACAAATATCACAGGAATAAATACATGTTTATTAATAAATCCATTTTTCGAAAAAAAAGTATACATGGTAAGAAATCTGGCCTACAACACACCTGCCTAAAAATATATGGAACCTCTAACCTAAAAGATTGAATAATCATTTTACACAGAAATACGAGCAGAAATATTAAAATATGTAGATTATTTATTGCTTCTTTTTAACACTATCACTATACAAGGTTCAGATGCTAACATCGATGGTAATTCTCTTTAAATATAATACCATTTTTTATTACATGCTTAGTTTTTTAAGGTCTTTCCGAAGGTCTTTCTTATAGCATCAGCTTTTAGTCTACTTAGAAGAAAGAGTTTTTCTGGTAAAACAAAATCGATAAATTCACCTTTACCAACAAGTTTCTTCGTACAGAATTCTCTAACGATACCACACGGACGACCATACAAAACTGAGGTAGGAGTGCACAATTTCTGCTTTAAGTAGAGTTATTTAGACTTTACAGCCTTTCTAAATCTCAATGGATATGGGAAAACATGTTTTTTTTTTGGGATCCCGGAACTCTTAAATGCAAAGATCTGTAAAAATCTCTTATGGTGATTTTTTCACGATTGTAATACTTCCCTTTAACGAGACCATAAGAAAGATCATACAAAACTGAGGTAGGAGTACACAATTTCTGCTCTAAGTAGAATTATTTAGATTTTACAGCCTTTCTAAATATCAAAATGTCATTTTGCAAATGTCAGTATCTCAATAACAATTGAACTTAGGATTTTAAATATGTCAAAAGCGCAATGTAATAAATAACTTAACATGTTTTAATATTTTTTATATATATATATATATATATATATATATATATATATATATACATATGTATATATATATATATATATATATATATATATATATATATATATATATATATATATATATATATATACATACAGGGTGGTGCAACCAAGATGGGGTGGACGATTGTGGGCAAACGGAGAGGAATTTGAAAAAAAAAAATGGGGATAAGATTGATAGTCAAGAACGCTGTGTTTTAAAATTATACCCATTATTCAGGATGGTCTGAAAAGTCCGTGGTGAACCAAACTTGTGTTTTTTTAAATGGGACACCCGGTATATTATTATTTTAGTTGATTCTCCTATTCGTTACGATCATTTTGATATGAGGTTTGTTGGGTCTAAAATTTATACCAAGGGAATGGGACGAGGTTAAAGTGGTAAAAAGGATTATACTCCGGCCATTTTTTGAAAACAATTGAAGCAGGTATGGAAAAACCAAATATTCTATAAAATGTATTGTATCTAGGATTACAATAATCGCTTGTAAGTCGTTCAAAATTATTCACTGTTATACAGGGTGGTCAAGTTTTGCAAATTTACCTTGGATTGAATTTTTTTAAATGGAATATCCTGTATATTTTACTGTCATATTAAAGATAACATTACTAGCTTTCAGAAAATACCATATTTGATACCTTTCTGATCAACAGTTTTTTAGTAAATTAACCGTGAAACCAAAATTTACTCATTCTGACAGAAACGGTTTTGTTAACGTTGCTTAAATTGACTGCCTATAATATAAGGAGGCCATGATATAATCATAAATGAAAAGAAAGATTGACATTCTTGTCAAAACCGCAAAGTGTCAGAGAATTGGCATCAATTACCATTGTTTTTTGATGATAAGCCGAGAAATTGTTAAGTAACAATGAGTTTGAGTACTCCAGAGTTGATAAACATGACTTTTATGTTGGGCGAGTGTCAAAAAAACCTTTACTAGCAAGCAGGGTTTATGCGGTACGATATTCCGATGCCCAAAAAAAACCAAGACCTGAAGCTTTTGCAAGTTTATTAGAGAGGTTTCAAGAAACAGACAATGTTGTTTTTAAGAAACGTAAAGTAATTAATAAACCAGTTACCAATGAAGATAATGCTTTGACAGTGTTATTAACAGTACAAGAGAATCCACACACAAGTACCAGGGAAATTGAGAGAGCTACTGATATTGAACGCACTAGTATTAAACGGATTATGAAACAACATAAATATCATGCCTACCACATTGAATTACACCAAGAACTGTATGATCGCGATTACGTCCAACGACAAGAGGTTTCAATTTGGTTTTTAAATACAATTTGGGATAATCCAGGTTTTGTAGATAGGGTGCTGTTTTCAGATGAAGCAACTTTTAAAAGCAATGGCTTGGTTAACAAACATAATATGCACTATTATTCAACCGAAATCCACATTGGATTCGTCAGGTGGACCATCAAAATAAATGGTCAATTAATGTTTGGGGAGGTATAATTGGCTCTTATGTTATAGGACCATATTTCTTTGAAGAGCATTTAACGGGAGAAGTCTATTTAAATTTTTTGAGAAATGAGTTGCCCGTATTGCTCGAAGACTTACCTTTAATGTTAAGAAATTCCTTATGGTTCCAACATGATGGAGCACCCCCGCATTACCATAGGCATGTAAGACATTTTCTCAATAATTGGAAAGGAGAGCATTGGATTGGGCGAGGTGGACCAGTTAAGTGGCCTGCGAGGTCACCCGATTTAACGCCACTAGATTTCTTTTTATGGGGACATGTTAAAGAAGAAGTTTATAAAGAGGTTCCAACCACAGTGGAAGATATGAAGTTGAGAATAATAAACAGTTTTCGCAACATTTCAGACCCGACTTTGAGAAAGGTGAAACTTTCATTTATGGATAGACTCGAAATGTGCCTTCAGCAAAACGGTGGTTTAGTTGAACATCTTTTATAAGTTTTAATTACATTGTTTTTGTTGATTTATATTAAATTTATTTTTTTTTGTAAAAAAAGATTATTAATACTGTCAAAGCATTATCTTCATTGGTAACTGGTTTATTAATTACTTTACGTTTTTTTGAAAGCAACATTTGTTGTTTCTTGAAATCTCTATGATAAACTTGCAAAAGCTTCTATCTTGTTTTTATTTCGGCATGGCATCATCAAAGAACAATATTTATTTATTTACTGATGACAATATTCTGACACTTTGCTGTTTTGACAGGACTGTCAATCTTTTTTTCAATTTATGATGATATCATGGCCTCCTAATATTAAATTGTCAATTTTAACAACGTGAATTCAGAGTAATTCGTGTTAAAATGAAGAAATTTTGATTTCACAGCTAATTTACTGAAAAACTGTTGGTCAGAAAGGTATCAAATAAAATATTTTCTGAAAGCTAGTAATGTTATCTTTAACATGAAAGTAAAATATACAGGGTGTTCCATTTAAAAAAATTCAATCCAAGGTAAATTTGCAAAACTTGACCACCCTGTATAACAGTGAATAATTTTGAACGACTTATAAGCCATTATTGTAATCCTAGATACAATATATTTTATAGAATATTTGGTTTTTCCATACCTGCTTCAATTGTTTTCAAAAAATGGCCGGAGTATAACCCTTTTTTCCACTTTAACCTCGTCCCATTCCCTTGGTATAAATTTTACACCCAACAAACCTAATATCAAAATGATCGTAACGAATAGGAGAATCAACTAAAATAATAATATACCGGGTGTCCCATTTAAAAAAACACAAGTTTGGTTCACCACGAACTTTTCAGACCACCCTGTATAATGGGTATAATTTTAAAACACAGCGTTCCTGACTATCAATCATATCCCAATTTTTTTTTTTTTAATTCTTCTCCGTTTGCCCACTATCGTCCACCCCATCTTGGTTGCACCACCCAGTATATATATATATATATATATATATATATATATATATATATATATATATATATATATATATATATATATATATATATATATATATATATATATATATATATATATATATATATATATATATATATATATATATATATATATATATATATATATATATATATATATATATATATATATATATATATATATATATATATATATATATATATATATATATATATATATATATATATATATATAATAAGACAATAAGACAATAAAGCATTTTTTGATTTGATTTGATATATATAAATAAATATATATTTTACTCTTGTAAATTTTATTTTCTTATATACAGCTTTGACAATGATATTCTTCGTTATCAATCATAAAAGTATATACAACATCTTAAAAATTAAACAGTCTTCGCCTCTCTCTATAAATGCTATAGTGTTTTTAGATTCTTATCAAACTATTCTAATGACCTTGATTATTCGTGTCATAATAAGGGCGAAGTGCATTTCCTTTTGACTGAGTTAATTACTGAAGACAAGAAATTCCGCTATAAGACTTGTAGGAAGAATTTGAATATTCATAGATATTATCTTATATATAAAGAAATTAGTCTAATTACACAATCTCAGTGGTGCGTGCATGCAGTAAAAACAACATCCTGTGATACATATTGTCGAAATTATGGTAAACGTATTTTAATAGTTATAAAACGACATATACATAGCAACTATAAATATATTTTAAGTAGAAATTATTTGTAGTTTTTAAAATTATAAATGTTTTTCTTATTATCTTGGTAAGAAAAATTCATTTTTGAAAAAAAAGAACAATGAAAACAATCGCTCTTGTTATTTTGTTTTTTAAAAGCACTTCGTGGTTTTAAAGCTAAAAAAACATTACAAAACCAATTGTAATTAACATGTCTAAATTCGAATCAAATCTAACATAATTTCTGTAGTATGGGAATATTGCTCATTATCTATTGTTTTAAATTAGCTGATAATGTCGACTTGGCTGGAGACGTTACGCTTTCCTAGAATGGCTCCTGTAACTGATGAGATATTATATCACTTAAATAGTAAATATGCTATTGTCTCATTTTCTTAATCATAACTTTTACTTATAAAGAGAAGTGTCTTAAGCTTTACATTTCCTTTCTGGGGTACCTTAGGATCTCCTTAGCAAATACGTAGCTATTACTTTCACCTCACATGTTTTCTGACAAATGCGACAAGTTATTTGGAAGCTTAGTTATAACCTCTTTTAAAAAACAGTCTTGATCATTCAGCCATCATTTATTGAACTTTTTTTTTGTCAAAAAACTTCGGTATTGTTTATGTCTTATTACATAATTTTTTCGACTAATATTTTTAGCCGGTATAAATTTTGTAATAGTGTTCAATATTTGGAAAAGTTCTGCACTAAGATTACTTATAAAAAAGGTTCTAAAAGTTTGGCGAAATAAGTAAATTTATTTTTTTATAGAGGTTGTTAGAGAACTCCATTGCCAGTGTTATTGAGTAAGTTTCTCTTGTCAAAATAAGGAATTAATTCCATAACATGGACTCAGAAGAAATGTATATTAAGGAACCTAGGGCCTTAAGAATAGTAACTAATAAGGTAATGTTTAATTAAATCGAAAGGAGCTCGCAATTTTGCTAGTATTAAAATTATATTAATTAAAAAAATAGGAAGTAGTAGCTTTGATTGTGCTAGGAGTTGATTATAATGAAATTCTGCTGTTATTAAAATTTAATGTTGCATTGAGACCATCTTTTTGTATGACATCAACCATTTTTAAAGTAATTTTTTTTTTTTTACATTTTTGAAAATTTATTTAGACTTATAATGATAATGATAAATAAATATTAAAGTATGTACCTGTATTTTAATGCCTATTATGTATTTATATTATAAGAAATTATTTAAGTTTCTCGCTACATGAATAAATCATTTTACTTTTAGCACATAGCTGGTTAATATATGACGCACTACTGTTGAAAAGAAGTATAAATGCATCACAAAGCTTATTGTCGGTTAATTGAGCTCAAAACAGTTAAAAATAATCGGTTTTAAACTTTAGGAAACAAACTTTTGTAGTGTATATAATTTCGCATATTACTTTCTATTTAGTTATTAGCCCTAGATAATAATTAAAAAATAATTAAGTATTCTACCTTTATATTTAGTAATAGTCAAAAGCCAGTAATCTTTTTACCTACGACAAGATTCTAAGTAGTATCGTTTGTAAAGTGTGATTAATTGTAACAAAAACAGGGCTGCCATTTTCTTTTTAGTTGAAATTCCAGGCAATTTACTAATCAAAGGTTACTTTTTTCCTGAACTGTTGAGCCTCAAACGTTTCGACTAATACTACACGAATAAAATAAACTGGTTGCTTAGTCCTAGATTGCCTAGAAAATGCGCATTTTATTTTAAAATATGGGAAAATGACAAACAGTCTTGGCCTATTTTTCTTGATATATTTTAAAAAATTAATTGAATGGTGGAAATGACAAAAAAATTGCAAATGAATAGAAAGGAAATGGGAAATTCAAATAAGTTACCTCTGAAATATAATAATTAATGATTGATGAAACATTTGTTGATAAAATATTTGATATAATGTTAATGTACCAAATTAAGTTGAATTACAGTGACGGAAAATCTCAAAGCAAAGTTTCTATGGAAAGAAAAATAAACATAAAGAAATAACTACAAACATAATATACCTACAAGTATATAGTAATAGGTAATTTTAAATATAAACAGGGATTAGGAAGACTCTATATATTTTTTAATGAAGTAGTAAAAGTTTAGGGAAACATATATGAAAATAAATCGCCGTAATTAAAAATGTATATATATATATATATATATATATATATATATATATATATATAATATATATATATATATATATATATATATATATATATATATATAAATATATATATATATATATATATATATATATATATATATATATATATATATATATATATATATATATATATATATATATATATATTATATATATGGTAGTATGTTTTCATTCCACGTATACCAACGTCATAACAAAAAAATGATATATATATATATATATATATATATATATATATATATATATATAATACGTATATATAAATAACATATTTTTTTTATATGTCGTATCAGACTAGTAAGACTTCGCTGCATAAGTTAAATTCTGTAAGTATTTCTAATTATCTGTTTGATAAACACTTTATGACAAAAATGGCCAATATTTTTAAAATGTTCAGTTTTTGTCCCTCACTAAATAAATATCAGTAAATGGGCAGTTTATTACATAATTCTAATGCTATTGTTTATTTCGATTGAGATTCTCAAATGTTTAGTGTAACCTATTCAAAATACTGCAGTTATTTTATAGTTATCTGGAAAATATTCAAAAAATTTTGAGTGACCTTTCATTTGATTGCTTCAACTCACGTTTCTAGAAAATACATATTTTTATACTTCATTGTGATAGGTATCAAATTGAAGAATTCATTAAGACGATTCTAAATATGTATAAATATGCTAATATAGTATACGGGGCAGTTGCGTAACTACAAATTCTCCCTCCCCCTGCAGGTTCCGACAAAATGCTCCCTATATGCACATTGAAGTCATTTATACTTTATTTGGTTGGTAGTTCCGCCACCCCCCTGGCAGGGGGTCTCACGCGCTTTGCGCTCTGCCACTGTGTCCCAAATATAAATAAATTGACGTTTAACCCTGTATCATTTAAACGGCTGATTTTTCCTGTAGAAAATGGTATAATATTGAGTCCGATCGGTTTAAAAATGGTTTTCAAATGTAGCTTGCACAACTTGTTTTGCTTGATTTTGAGCATTTGTACCTGCTGCCTATGGGTACCTCCTAGGACAAAAACTCCATATTTTTGCTGCAAGCCGAGAATTTTTTGTCCTAGATCAAGAAAATTACTAAAATCAAAATTAAAAAATGTTCACATTTTCCGTTTTTTGAGAAAACTGTCACTTTTTCAAGGTGTACCTCGCTGACGTAACGTTAGAATAAACATTTTGACAACCCTACATGGGTCCCGAAATTTTCAAATATCTCCTCAAAGGCTTTTAGAGAGGTAAACATAAATAGGGATCGGAAGGATAGGAACCTGGAATTTTGTTATAGTATTTATTTCATGCTGCAGTTGGCTTACCAAGTGAACGTAATTATAATAAAAATAGGTTAGTGGCGTCCAAGATGACATCGGAGTAGATACTTTTTTCGGTATACGGAGGTTTCCAAAATAATTTTATTTTTTTCTTTGCTTTACATGACATACCGGGTACCTATATAAAATAAAGTGTGGCTAATTATAGTATATTTTGTAGTTTATTTTTCCATATCAATCTACAAGTGTTTTAAGCAAACGGTACAAGCGAATTTTTAGGTAAGATAAGATATTGAGATGCTGTCTCAGGCCAATTTTATTTTATATTAATGCTTTCAAGCTAGAAAAGTATTTATACAGGGGGGTTAAACAAGACCCTGCCTAATTTCTAATATTTTATCTGTTTTAAAAATTTAAGGAACTATTTATTTTGATTTTCTAATTTCTAGATCAACCTAATACTTGGTAAAATTGTAAAAAATTAATTTAGAAAGTTATATTAAGATTTTTTGATAAATAATTTGTATAAAATTAGATATTTTCTTACATATTAAGCTGTAACTTTTTATTAGCCGCCTGATGTAAAGTTTTGCTGAAGAAAACTTAACTCTTATTTTTTTAAAAAATCTGAAGGGAACGTAATATGCAGAAAGTATTTAGGATGCGCAAAAATTTTTCAAAATTATTATTAGATATAAATGTAGCGTTTCTGAAAAATATGTAGCCTTGTTTAAGTTTAAGTTTAGCTTAAAAAAGTTAATGTAAAATAAAATTTGCAAAATGTAAAAATATAACAAAACTAAGAACTAAGTGACGTAACCGTAGATGACCGAGCTACGTCCCGGTACGTAAAAATGGTATAGGCAAGTTGCGTCCGAGGGTTTTGTTACCCTTAATGCTTTCGTGAATTTCCGCACATGTAATTTTGTATGTTTTGACTTCCATATGAGGTAAAGAAGTAGAATTTAGCCCAGCCCAAAAAAAGTCCTGGGCTAAGCAAAAAGGCAGCCTGATAATTGTAAAACACGATTGCATACAAAATTACGTGTAAGGAAATTCACCTAAATATACATTTTAAACTACTACTACTACTACTACTATTACTATTACTACTAATACTAGTACTAGTAATAGTAGTAGTAGTAAGAACTAGTAGTAGTAGTAGTATAAAAGGTGTATTTAGGTGAATTTTCATACATGTAATTTTGTATGCAATCGTGTTTTCTAATTATCAGGCTGCCTTTCTGCTCAGCCAGGTTTAGGACTTTTTTTGGGCTGGCATAAAACGAGAGTTCTCTATCACAAATTCTACGTCGTCACCTCATACGGAAGTCAAAACCTTCAAAATTACATGTGCGGAAATTCACAAAAGCATTAAGGGTTACAAAATCCTCGGACGCAACTTGCTTATACCATATTTACAGGACGTAGCTCGGTCATTTACGGTTTTGATCGAGGTACGGCCCGAAATGTAAAAATTACTATTACTACTACTACTCCGATAAGTCGAACGATAGATGGATGGGCGACCAAGAAATTGGACCTGACCAAATTCTACACTGAACTCCGGCGCTTATAACAATCAGGTAGCATCACCACGCGAGATGACCTGAGCAATGTATTAAACAGAATATGCAACTTCTGCATGCTTAAGAAAAAACCAAACTCGAAGAAAACTCC
The DNA here is from genome assembly GCA_030620095.1 of Kuschelorhynchus macadamiae. NCBI lineage: Eukaryota > Metazoa > Arthropoda > Insecta > Coleoptera > Curculionidae > Kuschelorhynchus > Kuschelorhynchus macadamiae. The sequence goes on along the minus strand of JAUTXW010005358.1, from coordinate 131,456 downwards.
TGTCTATTGGGGGAAGGAAGCGATTGCCGCATTAAGAAAATCTTGCCTTAGAGCTAGGAGCACCTATACCCGACGAAACATGACAGAACATGAAAGGGAAGACGCCAGACTGCAATACAAAAGATCTAAAAAGCAACTAAGAAACGAAATAAAAGCATCTAAAAGAAACTGCTGGAAACAACTCCTTACAGTTATCGAACGGGACACTTCGGGCAAAGGCTATCAAATTATTAAGTCGAGACTAAATGCTGCTCCACCGAAATATGCGACCCTAATCGAAAGACAGCTTCAAATAACGGAATTCTTCTTCCTAACGCACGCAAGGGTGCAAGATGGCATGTTCATTGACATCAACGTGAACATGTTCACTCTAACAGAACTGAAATACGCTACTGCTAAACTAAAAGCTAATCGTGCTCGAGGACTTGATGCTATCCCACCTCTAATTGTGAAAATGGCCACCAAAGAATCTCCAAGCATTTTTCTAAAAGTCATGAATCAGGCATTGACTACGGGAATTTTCCAGGCTAAATGGAAAGTTGGCGACTTGGTCCTGCTTCCAAAAAAGAATAAACCGGTGGAATCGCCGTCCGCGTATCGGTCCATATGTTTACTCGCCGCTCTCGGTGAACTCCTGGAGTATATGATCCATAATAGATTCATTGAAGAACTAAATGAAAAGGGAGCTATTTGGACAGGCAGTTGGAATTTCGCAAAGGTAGATAGACCGCAGACGCTATAGACGCAATAGTGAGTATTGCCAAGCAAGCCAACAGGGTAATTAACAGAAGGAGACAAATATATGCTTTTATTACTTTGGGAATAAAAAACCCTTTTAACGCAGCTTCGCATCGAGAGATTATAAACACCTTAAGACAACTGGAGATTAGACCAGATACTTTACGCCTCGTCATAAATTATCTGCAAAACAGAAAAATTCGATTAAAATATAAAAACGACAGCACCCTGAAAGCTATCTATAGTGGAGTGCCCCAAGGTTTAATCCTGAAACCAACCTTTTGGAAAATTCTTTACAGTGGGGTTCTGAAACTGGATCTATTAGACGGTGTTACTACTATAGCCTATGCTGACGACCTTGCCGTAACAGTGGTGACGAGAGACGAGGACGAGCTTATTAACAAAAGCAGCTGGGCCATCGGCGAGATAAGTGCATGGTTGAAAAACAAAGGCTTAGCGCTAGCGACCGAAAAAACCGAAACCATGCTTTTAAACACTAAAAGAACGCTCCACCCCATTAATTTGGTTCTTGAAGGAAGTACAATAAACCTTCAGAATGCGATAAAGTACCTAGGTGTATGGCTAGATACTAAACTTACTTACTTCGAGCATATCAGAAGAACGGCCGCAAAAACTGGTAACATCGTAAATGTCCATCAGATTATGCTGTGCGTATCGTACGGTTTCCGGCGACGCTGTCGCTGTACTATCAGGCATACCACCGATCGAACTGCTGGCTAATAAAAGAGAGGAAAGATACAGAGGTAGCGGGGCTGAACTAGCAAGAGAAAAACTCTGGTTGAAATGGCAGCAACGTTGAAACGAAGCAGTCAGAGGTCTCTGGAAGAGCCTAACCCCAGACCTCAGACGATGGCCTTAGAAAGTACCTCTACAGATTTGGCCTCGTACAAAGTCCCTTATGCACATATTGTAACATTGATGACGATGCTCACCACACCATCTGCGTCTGCCGGCGACGGGTAGAACAGAGGGAAAAATGCGAAGCGTCCATCGCTGCCCAAATTACACAAGATAACCTGACCGACCTGATGCTTCTATCTCCAAGTAACCGGACAACCCTATGCATCCTCGAATCCAACGACAGGAGGCCAACAACCTACCTTAAGCCGACAACAGTTTACCGCGAACTCCCCATTCTTGCATTTTGAGGGAAGGGAGAAGTAGTGGCTAGCATTCCATCTGCTTAATAAATCTACCACCTTCTCGAAGTAATACCTCCAAGGCAGTTCCGAGCAGGACGCTTCCTTGATCGGTAGGCGTATCCTTACACGAATCCGACACACCCCTAGTCACATAAGATCTTTTTCGACCAGACAGTCTTTTGAAGATTTTTTTACCCCTCATAAAAAATACTACTACTACTACTACATATCGCGGAAAGAAATTGGCCAGGCAGTTTTAGCACCGCAGAAACAGTGTGAACATTTTTTGACCGCGTGAAGCAACTCTCACCCGGCGCGGCATAGCAGCTTGTACTAACCGGGGACGCTCAAAAAGGAAGGGAAAAGTCGATGATTCATCAGAGTATAATAAAGAGTGCATCGGGTATATTTGTTTAGAATTTTTTGATATTACCAAAAACGGTATTCTTAGGATGATAAATAATATGTTGGTATGCGGGTCGAGACGGTTAAATTACAGACCGAGTAGGTAAAATGCATCAAAATTGATAAATCCTTTTTAACTAACTGGTGTATTTTATAAATGTAAAATTTTTTATAAACATTTCCGATATTCGTCTGTTATTGTTTGCTTTATTATTTACGTGTATCATTCAAATGAGTTACTGAATATTTTATTTAATCTTACAAGTAGATTAATGTAATGTCTTTATTTAGTTACCGAAAATCAATTTAAAAAATGTGTACTGTGAAGTTTCAGTTCTTATCAGTATGACTGTCATGCAGCCAATTTCTTAAATGGGTGGATTATTTTAAAAGTTCATTGCTGTGTTTATTATTGAAAAATTCTTTCTAATACACTTCTTTACTTAAAAAGTAGTTCTTGATTTTTTTTTTCAAAAAATGGGCCATACCTTCTGGAGTATTCGGTATAAACCGAAAGTATACTGTTTTTTTAATTCGGCTTTAAAAAATATGATGGAACAATTAGAATGTTCTACTTAAAAAAATGCATTTTTTTTTGCTACATCCTGCATAAACCAAAATATTTTTACAAACAACGTTTCGTGAATATTTAGTTTACGATTTAATTTATAAATTGTTTAAAAGCGATAATATAAGGTAAAGAACCCATATATTGGCAATTTGGCTCCAAAAGCAAGACTATATTTTAAAAAATAATAAAACAAAAGAAAAAATTAAAAAGCCGTTTTGGGGAAATGTTCAGTACTACCCAAAACTTAAATAAAAACTTTTAAATTTAAATTCCTTTTTATGTTACAGAGTGCAACACATACATGATCCTAAGGATCGCTACATTTTTAACTAATCTTAGAATATTTTTTGCACACCCTGTATATTTTCTGCGTACTGCAGACCCTACAGACTATAAAAGAAATTAGAATCAGGGTCTTTCTAGTAAGAAAACTAATCTAATTTTATCAAAACTAATATAATAAGTGCAAACAAAAGTTATAAAATGTTGAGCAGTTATTTTCTTAAAAAAAAACAAGAGTGTACATTGTCAATAAATCGAAAAAATTCCGCTGGTATTGTTTGTATTTAAAGAACGCGTGGGTGTTGTCATGGTAACGCTTGGAGTGATATAGTGCGGGACATGAAAGAAAACCGGGCGGTCCTTAAAATAAAGGTTCATAGTCTTAAGCAAGCGGAAAAATAAAATTTGTGTACGCAAATAGGTTTTATGTTATTTTATTTGTTGTAATAGTTTGCCGCTTCACCTATAAAGTGCTCTAGCTAAGCGGTACGGAAAATGAATCGGGGATTTAGTAAATTTCGCACTGTTCCACTTGTAATTGGGATGTGCCTAGAGTCTCCATGCACTTGCCGATAGAAGGTTCTAGCTATTTCTAGTGACGCCTATATATTTCGAGTATTGATTTTCATTTCTATATAAATGCGTTGCGTTGAATTTAAATTATTATTTCGAAGTAACGATGGCGAGCAAAAGAAGAAAAACAATTCGAAGCGGTGCACGTGAAGTTATTGCGAGCGTTATAGAGGTCTGTACTAGAGAAGCTGAAAATAATAGTTAGACTATTCCAATTCAAAATCGAACAGAAGCCGCTGCATTTTACACTAGTGTTGAAAGTAGTGAAAGAAAAATTCAAAGAGAACATAATCATCGCTCATGTTCTACTTCACCTTTAAAATCTCCTGGTAAAAAAAGACCCCGATTATCATACAAAGATAAAATTGACGATGGTGATTCTCAAGTAATTCGACGAACAATAGAGGATTTTTATATAAACTTGAAGAAGGTTCCGACCTGCAAACCGTGCTGTAAAGAACAAAACAGATTTTCCGTACTGGTATAAAACCTTAAATCGGCTTTTACGATCAAATGGTTTTGTTTGGCGCAAGTGCCAAAATAAACGAAAATTGCTCATTGAGAGACCAAATATTTTTCACTGGCCGGTGAAATATGTATCAACTGTAAGGCAATACAGGCAAGAAGGACGCAATATTGTGTCATCATTTTCAGAGGAAGACAACGATTTAGAAGGAATCGAACCGTTAGAATCAAAGCCGTCAACCTCAAAAATGGCTTAGTTTTTTTTTCATATATTTCGTAAAATTGTTCATAAAGTAGCTGTCAATAAACTGCTTCAAAATAATTAATTTTCTGTTCAATACCGGGTGTCAAAAAATATCTAATATTGCAATTACTATTTGAAAAACTGCAGAACTCATGTTTTTCCAAAATTAACACATCAATGTAGTTATAGTAGGGGAGCCAGCACTGATTCAATTGAACAAGATTTATCAAAATTTTATCTTATGCAGTTCGACTTTGGGCTATTCGGGTATGCCAAAAATGATCGTTTGTCTCCGTTTGTCATATTACTTTGTACAGGGGGCGTCATTGTGAAGTACTATACAGGGCGTTTCCCAATTGCGTGCTAATGTTAAAGGGGGGTGATTCTTGGACCTTTTTAAGAAAAAAGTTTAATATGAACCTAAAAGTCTTAATTTTGGAGATACAGGGTTTTAAAAAAATAGCATGAGAATTCGGATGAAAAAAATATTTTTAAAATTCTTTTTAAACTTTACCATCCTGTATCTCAAATGTTAAGACTTTTAGGACATTAAAAGACCCCCTTTAACATCAGCACACGATTAGGAAACGCCCTGTATAGTACGTCACAATGACGGCCCCTGTATAAAGTAATATGACAAATGGAGACAGACGGCCACTTTTGGCATACCCGAGTAGCCCAAAGTCGAACTGCATAAATTAAAATTTTGATAAATCTCGTTCACTGGATCTGATGCTGGCTGCCCTTGTAAAATCTGGACTTGTAAATCGTGTACTACTATACTGGGTGGTCCAATAATAATGGACGTAGGCAGTAGCCCGGGAACCGTTAATGACAGAACTCAAGAAAAAATATATTTATAGGTAAATCGATCAAGAAAAATCAAAATTAAATCATTATAAAATTCGAAAGTTCGCCTTTTTTGCAACAGGGTTCATTAAGCATAGTTACATTTTTTAATTATCTGAAATGCGTGTAGTCAAAAAGGAGTGCCATATTATTTAAAGAACGACGGGACACCACTGGTTTAAAGAGATTTCTTGGCCGACCTTCCTAAACCAATTGACTCCGCCCAGTTTTCTTTCGTGTCCCGCACTTTATGCATCGTTCAAAATGGTCATTCCAAAGCTATATTTACATTTTTACTATTAGCCGTGCTAGATTCAGTTATTTGGCGTTTTAATTTTCTAATTTTGATATTCCCAATTAATAATATTAATGACTTAAAAATGAACGGTAACCATGAACATTTTCCATTGTAAAATGCACTAAAAATCATAACTCAAAAATATTAAGAATTTTAAAAAATTTTTTAAATTGTTTTTTACAATTTCACTAGTTGATGTAGTATTTGTAAATTTTCGGAACATATAAAATATCGGAACATTTTTCTAGGTTAGTTTAACGTCCTGTATAAATAACTTGTAGCTTATGTAAGTTTTTCGCTTGAAATCGATAATATGTAATAAGATTTGTAAGACACATCTGCGAACTACATCTCAGTATCTCTTCTAGTTTTAAAAATATTCGAATTTAAATTTTACTTTCGGTTGTCCATTTGCTGTATAGAGCATTTTATTTGCTGGAATTCTTCTGCCTCTAAGAAGATAACAGAACCATATGTAAACTTTAGATTTAAGAATTACTAGCTAAAATGTCTAATAACCCATTCGTTAAGTACGATAACAAATAGGTTGAAACCTCTTAATGTGAAAATCTAATCATTGGTAGAAAGGCCAGTCCAACGAATTTATTGTATGTATATACTTTATATTGGTTTTTAGATAAACTTTATTTAATTATTTATATACTTCTCATCTTCTCAGAATAAAAAAAATAAGCCCTTAATTAAAAATAACTAATAAGTTTGACTTGAATATGGTTTCTCTACTCAGTGCTTGATACTATATTGCTATATACATAATCCGCAGACAGGAGGATTTTTTATTTTTATTTCTTCTCTTTTACCATTATTATTTAATACAATGTTTGTTTGTGTAATGGTCCATTGTGTAAGTCGGCATCATTGTCATAACGGGGATATAAAACCGACGGCGGACAATTAGCTATTTTGTTAAATAAATACTTTGGATCAGTATCTGAATTTTGATTCAGAAAGGTAATTCAAAGACCTTTTATTTAAAAATTAATGCTGATCTCTTTATAATGCCAGTGTATGTCTTCCGTTTAAATGGATTAATATACATCTTATTATTATAAAGAAATAAAAATATATATTTAACAAAAATCGAAGCTTTTTGCTTAGATCTTGAAGCACTGTAACAAACCGTTATCCAAACTAATAAAATTGATTTAAAATTCCAATTTTATCGAGTGTGACAAAATCACTGTAGTAAACCCAAGGATAAAGAATAAGGTTCAGCCATCTAAAAAGAGAAATCTCAGCTCAGGTTAGACAAAAACCAATTGGAAGAACCTCTTAACATATCAAAATATATCCTTACTGGATGATTTGTAACCAAAATCAAAACATGCTCTCGAGATCGAGATATTTTCCCTGTCTAGATTAGAGGGCTCATTTATGTCAAATATATAAAAATGCTTGCATTTATCAAGGTAGAAAGAACAATATTCAAGAACCAATTTGCCACATTCAGAAAATAATATTGTAATGCTTATGGTGTTATCTATATTTGTTTCCGTAGTAATTTACTATTTCGTATTCATGTGGAAATAATATAAAAAAAAAATATATTTATTCAGTTGGCATACAGAAAATATCATTTCCTCCATACAAAGTTAGGGCGATTATTCTTTCTATGCGTATACTTCTAGGCTTAATCAGATTATGTCTATTTAAACATCTTATTTTCTCTTTTCGCAGATTAACATCGTAATAACGATTTTCGTTAGTAATCTGATGTTAACTATTGCCAGTACTGTACCATATGTTATATTTTTGAGGATGATGAATCCAAATGAAGAATACAAATGGTGTGGTTATATTGGAGAGATAATGCACGAAGCCTGTAACAAATATCCGGAAAGACAATTAGATCCTTATTTTGAATCGAAAAGGAACGGTAAGAAATATCTTGTTGCGCCAGTATGAAACAGGATTTCTAAATGAGTTAACCCGAGCTTTAACAATTTGTTCTTGTTAGCTTAGCTTAATCTAAAAGTAAACATACCATACTCTCAAATGTATAATGCATAGGTATTGATTAATTTCTATTTTTAAATAAGATATAAAATAAGAAATCATGGTTCTTGGGATTAGACCATTTTAAATTGGAATTGCTATCCGACGTTTCGCCTTCAGTTACACGACGCATCTACAGGGATCTTTACTGCATGAGATTTAAACACTGAATGGGCTGGGAGAGAGTCAGGCGGGCTTTTTTACCCGACTTGTGCTCGACGAACCGTGGCCTTGTGTTAAAATCGGTTTCGACGAGTGATAGACCCTAACTCGTATCTCTATTGACATTTTTTTGTATGTTTGAACATTTCAATAGATTCCTTAATTTCTTGTTTATAAAATCCTGGATTTCATGCTAGAACCTTGGTTTTCTTAACATTTATAATGTGGCCAGTGGTTTACTGGTGTTCAGCTACAGCAGATTAAACAATTTGTTTTTTTTAATACATCGTTCATGTTCTTTAAGTGTAGCTGATATTGAGCGTCCTGTTTGCCCCACATACACTTCTCTACAGGAGTAAGGAATTTTTTATACTCCTTCTGTTTGAAAAGGTACAATATCTTTCGGGGATCGCAAGCATTCTCCAATCTTCTTACGTGCATTGAAGTTGTATGTTGGACCGCCGAAGTAATGGTCTTATCTTGTCTGTAGTGTCATGTATGTAGGAAAGAACCCCACTAACTAACCTAACCTAATCTAACCTAACGTTGGCTCCTTACCATTCTCCTTTCGCGGAGTTGGATTACATGTTTTAATTGAACGCATAATATCTTCAGTGGAATAGCCGTTCCCTCTCAGAGCTTCGGTCAGTTTCGATGTTTCCGATGTTAGAGAATCTTTTTTATTTTATAAAAACAACTTTAATTTTTGAGATTTTCACTTATATATTTGTTGTCAACATGACATGTTTCGCATATACAATAGCTTCTTCAGATGTGATGTGTTACAGTTATACCTTAACATCTGAAGAAGCTATTGTATATGCGAAACATGTCATGTTGACAACAAATATATAAATGAAAATCTCAAAAACTTAAGTTGTTTTTATAAAATAAAAAATTTTATCATGGATTTTCATCACGTAACGGCCAAGAGTATTCAATTAGAGAATCTTGGTCAGAAATCAAAATAGCTCTAAATACTAGTGAGTTAATAACCGATTTGTTTTATGCTGGATGTTGGTGGGATTATAAAATTTTGTTTTAGATATGCTTTTAACATACATTCAAATATATGTTTAAATTTTTCTTAATGTTTTTTTTATGAGAAATCCTCCCTATATTAACAAACCTATGAGGTAATAATGAGCAAAACTTTTAACAGATCCGAGTCCTTCACTAATTTGGATTTTTTTGGAAGATTCATTTATGATCAGTTATCGAATATTATTTATCTAGAGTAGGAACGGTGGATAATAGATTTCACATGTCGATGGGCGATAGGTAAAAAATACTTGAAAAATTTTATTATCGATAGTTGTTGCTACCTATCGATAGTTGCGACTAAGGCAGTGTTGGGGAGACGAAGGAGGGGCATCCTACAAATAAATCAGGGAGAAAAAAAGCCCTCACCTTTATTTCATAATTTTAGCGTCCTCGCAAATAATTCAGCATGCAAAAAAGGGCCTTTGCTTCAGAAATTATATGTCGCTCATTTAATAATTTTATAAATATCGATAGTTTTCAGATACTTATCGGCGACATATATTTTCTGAAGGCATTTTTGCTTGCTGAATTATTTGCGAGGACGAAATAAAGGTGAGGGCTTTTTTTTCTCCCTGATTTATTTGTAGGAGGTCCTTCCTTAGTCTCCCCAAAACTGCCTTAGTCGCAACTACCGATAGGTAGCAACAACTATCGATAATTAAAATTGTTCGAGTATTTTTTACCTATCGCTAATTGACATGTGAAATCTATTATCCACCGTGCCTACTCTAGATAGATAATATTCGATAACTGATCATAAAAGAATCTTCCAAAAAAATCCAAATTAGTGAAGGACTTATTCTATATGCGAACTCCTTTGTTCAGCGAGCCCAAGTCGGGTATAAACGTCGGTAAACTAGGGAAACAAACAATTCAAACAAGTTATTAGTTGTTAGAGAATGTTCGTGAAGTATAACCAATTATAAAATTATTAGCTGTTTGTAATCATTTTTAGATTTGATTTTTCCGAATGTGATGGAAAAAATGGGAAAACAGTTTCAAGAAGTTCTTCCCTTCGACGATTCAAATCTTTTCCAAAAAAATTGGAACGACGCAATATTTACCATTAAAAGCAAGAAACATATTGAAGACGAAGAAGATGGAATAATTTCTGATTGTTGTCATAATAAATGCTCTTATAATTATATAAAAAAAAATTATTGTGCAAACTAAAACTTCATCGAAACTAAAATTAACAGTTAGTTACTGCAAAAAATTCGTTTTTTTTTCATGTTTTTCTTGAAGAAGTAAATATATGTATATTCTAAAAATAAAGTGGTACGTTGAAATAGAGTTTTTAATAATAACTAAAAAATATTTATCAAAAGTTGCTGGGAAATAATCTAGTTTATTCAGTTTTTACAGCTACTTGTCTTATATGAATTAATGTATTAACCTGAAAATTTAGTAGTTATATTTAAAAATACAAAAGGTATTAATTAATAAAATACAATATAGGGTCTATAAAAAGAAATATAAAATAAATGACTGTTTTAGGTTCTTATATCCGAAACCACTCTAGACATTTTAAGAAACAAGATATGGATTTAGTATTTTTGAAATTGGTATTTCGTTTCAAAAAGTAAATCGATGCCTTCAGGTCCTGTCAATAAACTGATCCCATCGCATAAAAACTAAAAAATCCGTAAATTTCGTTTACCCGGAACTTCCCTCGTTATGGATATCTCCTTTTATTAGAAATACTGAAGTGTGGCCCAATTTAGCTCAGTACATAGTGATTTAGTAACATATATACACTGACTTTTAAAACATTTTCAGTCGCAATTTTGTTAGATTAATGCTACCTATGACACATTTGATTTTTGAGCATAATTTAAAATAAATTCAATAAGTAGTTTTCATATTAACACACACCACCTTTTTGTTACGTCATGATGAATTCGTACCAGTTTATCTCTATATCACATTTAATTTTTCGGAAAAATTTAAAGTCAATTGAATAAGATTTTTTTACGTTTTCCGCTATCTTGAATTCGTACCACAACTTTACCAAGTTATCTCTATATCATACTTAATGCTTGCACAACATTTGAAATTAATTTAATAGTGTTTTCAGGCAAATTTTTTAAGTATTTTGAAAGGCCGCCATTTGTTTTGTAATCTTATATTCATACCAAATTGTTACCAGTTTATAATACTTGACATTTGCGCAAAATTTGAGTTAAATTGGATAATTAGTTTATTCAGCCCTAATTTGTTTAACGCTTCACTAGTCCGCCATCTTATTCCAGTATAGGATTTTTATCAAAATATTACCAGGTCATTCCCATATTACCCTTAATTTTATACCAAAATTTGAAGTCACTCTGATAAAGAGCTTTTAAGCTAAGCCGTAAACTGATGACAGACAGACAAACCAACGCAGACGGACTAAACGAATTCATAAAACATATTTTTTGGCATCTAGGGACGCAAAAAGGGAATATATGTAAAACATGAGAAGATGTTCTTTTCCACGATTACGAATATTATATTTAGCCGATATTTTGTTCACCATTGTCATCTTGAATTAGTATCCTAGTTTTACTAGTTCATCTGTATACCACAATTATTTATAGCATACAATTGAAATCGGTCCATTAAGTAGTTTTTTCAGGCTGAATTTTTAAATATTTTACACAGCCGTTATTTTGTTCCACCATCTTCGATTCGTTCAAAAATTTTACCAGATGATTCCTACATAACATTCGATTTTTGTGCAAATTAAATTGGATAAGTAGTTTTTTAGTAATATATTTTTTAACATTTTAACTAGGCCGCATTTTGTTTTACCGTACTGGATTTTTACCAAAATGTTACCCGCCCATCAGGTCAATCGGGTAAGTAGTTAAGCCAGGTCGTGAACCGTCCACCATCTTCGATTCGTTCAAAAATTTTACCAGATGATTCCTACATAACACTCGATTTTTGTGCAAATTAAATTGGATAAGTAGTTTTTTAGTAATATATTTTTTAACATTTTAACTAGGCCGCATTTTGTTTTGCCGTACTGGATTTTTACCAAAATGTTACCCGCCCATCAAGTCAATCGGGTAAGTAGTTAAGCCAGGTCGTGAACCGACCGACAGACAGATAAACCGACAGATGAACTGACGGAATTGATAAACATACTTTTTGACCTCTAGGAGCGGTAGAACGTGAAGATTACATATCTTGATATGATATGAATACCTGAGAGGGTGATATTTACACGATTACAAATATTTTATTTAGCCGTCATTTTGTTGCGCCATCTTGAATTAGTACTTCAGTTTTACTAATACATCTGTATACCACAATTATTTTTGGCACACACAAGATAAGTCCATTAAGGTGTTTATAAGGCTGAATTTTTAAACATTTTTGAGAACCGTTGTTTTGTTTCGCCATCTTGAATTCGTACCAAAATTTTACCAGTTGATTCCAACATAATACTTGATTTTTGCGTAAAATTTAAGAGAAATTGGATAAGTAGTTTTTTAGTAATAATTTTTTCACATTTCACCCATTTTGTTTTGCCATAATGAATTTTTACCAAAATGTTATCAGGTCATCCCCATATGATCAGTCAATTGGGTAAGTAATTTTCCAGCTATGCCGCGGACAGACAGACCGATAGACCAACGGACCGATAGACAGATAGACAGACCGACGGAATTGAGAAAACATGTTTTTCGGCATCTAGGGACTCTGAAACGTAAAGATCTGAAAAAATCTCGGAGTGTGACTTTTTTACTAATACAATACTTCCCTTTTACGAGGGAAGTAAAAAGTTACGATCTTTTCAAAATTTAACTAAAAATCAAACGATATACTTATTTTGGAGCCGAATATAGCCTGTTATGTTATATTAACAGATTTAATTAAAAATCGTAATGTATTTTCCGCAACTTTCCAATTTACTGTTGGTTTCTACGATATAACAAGATAAGAGAAAATCTAATTTGAAAAAAAATATGCACTAAACTGCCGTTTTGCCAAAATAAAATCAAAAATCTTTAAAGTATCCAATCCGGGGTAAATATATTGTTCAGTGTACAGGCCGAGCTAATTTTTTTTGTGAATCATTTAGTTTCAAAACTTAAATGCAGTTTTGTATTTTTTTGTTTTCTCAATATTTTTATCATATGGGTTTTTAATGAAACAAAAGGTCTGTCTGTAGAACGTGTATATCATCCAAATCCAAAATTATAACGGAGTGCTCTCGACTAACTAGTCATTATCAATACTAGCTTCAAATAAGTGCATCGACTAATAAAACCCTTCAATTATAAAGATGGTGGACAATGCTCAAAAACTGGTAAGAAAAAGAAAAAGATTGAATCGAACAATATTTTTTACTCATCAGTGAACAGGCAGAGAGATACATAGTTTTAAAATCAATGTAAAAAAATCGGTAAATTCCTTCACCCGGAACATCCCTCGTTATGAATGATTACCTTTATTGGGAAGAGTGAAGTACATAGTCGCAGTGTATATGTGTTACATATATTGTCTCGTCCTTTTTATTAGGCGCCATTTCGTTCCATAATATTGGATTCCTACTAATATGTTTACCATTTCCTTTCTACCTATGCCACGCATGACTTTTGGGTATAATTTAAAATAAATTCAATGATTATCCCATATTCACATTTATATTTTCTGCAAAATTTAAAATCAATTGAACAAGATTTTTTACGGTGATTTTTTAAAAAAATTTTGTTTTGCCATCTTAAATTGAAACCCATATTATCAGTCTTTGCCTACTCCGTTGGTCCGCAGATATCTCAGATATTAAGTTTCTGAATGGTTTTCATTAACAATCCTCTTGTTATTATGTTAGAGTAGTGTATTAGTTGAGGATAGGATTCTGTAAAAAACCCAAAGGCCATATTTTAAATTGCCGACGTTTCGCCAGTTCCTGCATAAAACCCATATTAGTGTTTAACTACTCCATTGGTCCGCAGATAATTCCTAACCCTAAATAATATACCTCTCTAACATAACAACAAGAAAATCGTTAATGAAAATCATTTACATATTCAATATCTGGGAAATATCTGAAATTCAACGGAGTAGGTAAAGACTGATAATATGGGTATCATACAGGATATAAAATGTATATGTCCTGAGGATGCGACACTCTAACATAAAAACAAGAGGATCGTTAACGAAAACTATTTAGAAACCTAATATCTGGGAAATATCTGCGGTCTAACGTAGTAGGTAAAGACTGAAAATATGTGTTTCACGCAGAATATAGGATGTAAGTATGTATCTTGAGGATGCAACAAAAAGTTTCCAAACGTCGGTATTTTAAAAAAGTCTTTTGTTTTTTTACTGGATCCTAACCCCAAATAATACACCACTCTAACATAAAAACAAGAGGATCGGTAACGAAAACCATTTAGAAACTTAATATCTGGAAAATATCTGCGGACAAACGGAATTTGTAAAGACTGATAATATGGGTTTCATGCTGGATATAGAATTTACATATGTGTCCTGAAGATGCAACAATAAAGGTGCGAAACGTCGACTATTTAGAAATAGTTTTTTGTTTTTGTTCCTGGATTCTAACCCCAAATAAAACACCGCATAATAACAACAAAAGGATTGTTAACGAAAACCATTTAGAAACTTAATATCTAGGTAATATATGAGGAAAAACGAAGTAAAAGTACTGATAATATATAGATTTTATGCAGGATAATAAAGATCTTTATATGTTTCCTGAGGATGGAACAATTATGTTATGAAATGTCGACAATTTAAAAAAATACCTACTTGTTTTTTTTACTGGATTTTAACCCCAAATAATATACCACTCTAACAAACACTTTTTAACATTGTTCCGCCATATTGCATTTTTACCAAAATATTATCAGGCCATCCCCATAATATGAGCTTTAATTTTTGGTCAAAATTTGAAGTCAATCGGGTAAGTAGTATTTAAGCTATGTCGCCAACTGACACACAGACGGAACGACGGAATTGATAAAATATGTTTTTTTGGCATCTAGGGACGCTAAAACGTGTAAGATATGTAAATCCTGAGAGGGTGATTTTCTGCACGATTGCAAAAATTTTATTTGGCCGCAATTTTGTTCCACCCTCTTGAATTAGTAACACAGTTTTATTAGTTGATACCTATACCACAATTAGTTTTTCAGGCTGAATTTTTAAATATTTTATTATACCGCCATTTTCTTCCGCCATCTTAGATTCGTACCAAAATTTTACCAGTTGATTCCAACATAATACTTAATGTTTATGCAAATTTTGAGATAAATTGGAGGAGCAGTTTTTTAATATTTTTTTTTAAGATTTCACTAGGCCGCCATTTTGTTTCGCCGTATTGGATTTTCACCAAAATGTTCCCAGGTCATCCTCCTATGACCCTTAGTTTTTGACCAACATTTGAAGCAAATCGGGTAAGTAGTCTTTAAGCTATGCCGCGAAATGACAGACAGACAGACCGGCGGACAGACAGATAAAACATATTTTTTTGGCATCTAGCGACGCTAAAACGTAAAGATGTGTAAAACCTTAGAGGGTGATTTTTTCACGATTACTATACCACAATTAGTTATGGCACACAATTTGAAATCAAACCATTAAGCACTCTTTTCAGGCTGAATTTTTAAATATTTTATTATGCCGCCATTTTGTTCCGCCATCTTCGATAAGTACCAAAATTTTACCACTTGATTTCAACATAATACTTGATGTTTTTGCAAAATTTGAGATAAATTGGATGAACAGTTTTTTAATAATAATTTTTTTAACATTTTACTAGGCCACCATTTTGTTTTGCCAAATTGGATTTTTACCAAAATGTTACTAGGTCATCCTCATATGACCCTTAATTTTTGACCAGAATTTGAAGTCAATTGGATAAGTAGTTTTTTAGCTACGCCGCGAACAGACTTGACGTTTTAGCGTCCCTAGATGCCAAAAAACATGTTTTATCAATTTCGTCGGGCTGTCAGTCGTTCTGCCTGTCTGTCTGTCAGTTCGCAATCTAGCTTAAATACTGCGTCCCGGTTGACTTTATTTATATATAATAATATTTTGGTTAAAATCCGATAAGGCGGAACAATGTTAAAAATAGTTAGAATGGTGTATTATTTGTGGTTAAGATCCAGTAAAAAAAAGAACAAAAGTCTTTTTTAAATTGTAAACGTTTCGAAACTTTAATGTTGCATCCTCAGGACACGTATGTAGATCTTATATCCTGCATGAAACCCATATTATCAGTCCTTTATCTACTCCATGGTCCCCATATATTTCCCAGATATGAATTTTCTAAATGGTTTTCGATAACAATCCTCTTGTTATTATATTAGAATGGTGTATTTTTTGGGGTTAGGATCCAGTAAAGAAAAAACAAAGGTCTATTTTTAAATAGTCGACGTTTCTCAACTTTATTGTTGTATCCTCAAGACGCATAGATTCTAGATCCTGCATGAAATCTATATTATCAGTCTTTCCCTACTCCGTTGGTCCGCAGATATTTGCCAGATATTAAGTTTCTAAATGGTTTTCGTTAACGATCCTCTTGTTTCCGTGTTAGAATGGTGTATTATTTGGGGTTAGGATCCAGTAAAGAGAAAACAAAAATCTATTTTTAAATAGTCGACGTTTCGCAACTTTATTGTGGCATCATCAGGACATATACATTTTATATCCTTTATAAAACTCATATTATCAGGGTTTAGCTACTCTACTGGTTCGCAGATTTTTCCGAGATATTATGTTTCTAAATGATTTTCGTTAACGATCTTTTTGTTGTTATGTTAGAATGGAGTATTATTTGGGGTTAGCAAATATCTGCGGACCAACTGAGTAGGTAAAGACTGATAAAATGGATTTCATGCAGGATATAAAATTTATGTGTCCTGAGGATGCAACAATAAAGTTGCGAAACGCCGACATTTTAAAAGAGACTGTTTTTTTTTTACTAGATCCTAATTCCAATTAATACACCACTCTAATAAAACAACAAGAGGATCTTTAACGAAAACCATTTAGAAAGTATTAAAAAATTATTACTAAAAAAACGAATTATCCAGTTTATCTCAAATTTTGCACATAGGAATGAACTAGTAACATTTTGATATGAATTTAAGATAGCGAAACAAAATGGCGGCTAAATAAAACTTTTAAAATATCAGCGTAAAAAAATCTTGTTCAATTGACTTGAAAAATTAAATGTGAAAATGAGGTAAACTGACACAAATGCAACACGTTGTAACAAAATGGCGGTATATGTCAAGGTAAACACTACTTTTTGAATTTGTTTTAAATTATGCTCAAAAGTGGATTGATCTTAACCCCAAATAATACATCACTCTAACATTACAACACGAGGATCGTTAACAAAAACCATTTAAAAATTTAGTTTTAACCTTTTTGATCTTAGTTCTATTGATTATCTGCAATCTGTATTAAAATATTAATTTCTTTCTTATAGTCAGCCTCTGACATTTTTTGAGTTACATGATCATTTTAAGTTGCTTTTCTGTAAATTTTGTATTTTAGGTCAGTACCTGATCTATGTAAGTTGGTGTTCGTCAGCGTTTGTTTTGTCTTTGATACACGTAAAAAGCTTTTTTAAGTGCATTGATTTTGCATGCATGCATCTTTCTACCTGTTCACTGACGACTAAGTATAACGTAACGTTTGATTTAACCATCTCATTTTTCTTATCTGGTTTTCAGCCTTGTTGACCATCTTTATAATTAAAGGGTTTTATTACTCGATGTACTTACTTTTGGGTTTAAATAATACACACGATATACAGAGAGCCTCTTTGTTTCATTACTTGCGCATGTGTCACAGCCCTTTAAGTTTTCAATTGGATTATACAGTATTCTAGTTTTGGCTGATAAATACATAAATATTTGCCCTGAGGAGGTCACTCATGTTGATGCATGGTTGGTATTGGTTTCTTAACCAGTATTTAAATGATGACGTCATCAATTTTTACCAAGGGTAAAACATCTCGTAATACGCCTTTGGATCTTAAAGAAGAGAGGTAATACCGGATCATTAGAAAGGAGATTTGTAAATATTATGCTAAACTTTGTTAAATTTAGAACTCAAGCTTATTAATAATTCCTATTTCCATCAATTTTAAGAGTTTCTTAATGACTTATTACTGTTGAGAGACAGATTAAGTTTCAGAGAGTCAAGAGCGAGCTTTCTAAGGCAATTAAAAACAACACAAACCATATATAACGAAAGCTTTCATGGCTGTGGTCAATTAAGACGGCCAATTAGAAAATATAATAATCCTACTCCACGGAACTACAGACAATATTGCAAGGTTAGTTTGCGGGTCCAACATACGTACAATCTTCAATAAAAACAAGAAAATTGGACCATGCGATCGTCAAAGGGCAGTATTCCTTTCCAAACGGAACAAGTATACACAATTCCCTGTTCCTATGGTGAGCTATATTGGAGCAACTGAACGATCCCCATCGAATAGGCTTGAGGAACGTAAACGATGTATTAGAAAGATACAAATTGTACAATCTGCTGTATCTGAACTCCAACATTCTATTGGACATGTCATAAATGTAAAAGAACCGAAAGTTCTTGCGTCCGATCTCGGGATTCTATAACCGGAAAGTTAGAGAATCTATTGAAATCTATAAGCATCCTAACAATTTTAATAGACGTACGGGCTTCAGTCTACATAGTTCGGTGAATACAGGTCGACTATAGATAACCGATAGAATTAAAACATTTCAAATACTTTTTCGACTAATCAAGAGTTAAACCTCTTGAGAATGTGATTTAAGTTTTCGATCAATTTTCCTATAGCTGCACATTCTCTATAGAAATATATGTTATTATTGAACAACTATTTTTGAATTAACAGAATAAAAATCTTTAAGAGGTGACATACAGGTTGCTCTTTGCAATTTTAAAAAGAATAAAAAGAACTGTCTCAATTCACCTCAACATGTGGAATTCTCCTCTATATTTAAAAAAATTGAAAATAACAAGCTAATAACTTCTAAAGCTGACAAAGGTAACGGTTTAGTTACAAGAATGATTATTAAGATAAAATCGAAAGTTCTCTCTCTAACAATAACTTCAATATCCTCTTAACAAATGTTTAAAAAAGACCATAACGTATTAAAGTTTGTAATAACTTGCTCAAAGAATTTAATGCTCCTAAGAACTTAATTTCTAGTAGCCCAAGTACATGGCTCGATAATATGAGCTTCCTAATATTCACAAGGATAACGTTCCAGTCAGACCAATGGTGAGTTTCACTAATACTCCGTTTCAGTCATTTCATGCTTTGTTCGCTTTATCGAAGAAAAATTATTGCCAAACAGAATGTGAAAATTTTAAAAATTTCCTACGGGGAAAGTGTGTAAACTTTTGGCTAATGCTATTAACGCGTGAATAAAAATAAAGTTGTCAGTATTTATGAGGTTAAGCATTTTTCGCTCAAAAAGCTAATAATAGAAAATATGGCGTTCACGGGTGCGGAATACGATATTTCAAACGTGGTTTTGACTATACCTTTTCTATGACTCTAAAAATATAGTGGCTGGCACTAAGTAGCTATAACTGTTTCCACTACTACTCTTTAAGGTTTTTAGGTATTTATTACTAATAATCCTAATATATACCAATAACCACCTTGGGTTACACAAGTTTAAGTTTTATATATGTATTTGTTACTGCGAATAATACTTTATAGTAATTTCCTATGTAAAGTAATTATATAAGTACTAGAGCCAAGCAACTACTTACGAAATTGACTCCAAGGTCGTCATTTCTTTTCAGTGACATAATAGTAATTTTTCAAAGTTACTGCTTCTAACCTTTTTTACTAAATTACAACTTTTAACTATCAGTACCTTCTTGAACTTCGCAGAGACTACTTCATTACGTTCAAATGTACTCCTACAACGTATTACTATAAAGTAAAACGAGTCGTTGCAGAGTAGAAAAAGTTATCGTCTACTGCTACATTAAACTGGCTATTACCGGTCGTTATTCTTCTGTTGCAACTTAAAAGTAAGAATGACAGTAATTATTAACTAGAAGGAAACTATTACTCTTGTACTGGAGGTTTCGGATATAGGGAGCACTAGTACGAGATTCGGTCTTCAGTGACTTTATAAGGACAGTGGCGACAATAGAAGCCCACCCGCTATATTGATGCAA
Source organism: Kuschelorhynchus macadamiae (assembly GCA_030620095.1). Classification (NCBI taxonomy): domain Eukaryota; kingdom Metazoa; phylum Arthropoda; class Insecta; order Coleoptera; family Curculionidae; genus Kuschelorhynchus; species Kuschelorhynchus macadamiae. Next base: position 111,465 of record JAUTXW010005358.1, on the reverse strand, counting down.
CATTTTTAATGCTTTAATCGGGCGCACACATATTATCGTTAGTTTTTCGCAAAATATGACTAAATTAATCTACTTTAACACATTAATATAAGAAAATTGAATCAGCTAAAAGGAATAAATGAATGAAAGAAATTATTATTAATTTCAGTCTACAAAGAGTAATATGCCGCAGAAAAAATTAGAAATTTACTTTACACTAACAACCTATGTCAGCGTCGGTTGTGGGCAAACTTACTTTCTCATTTAGATTTTTAACAAATAACGATATTTGTGCAAGTGATTAATAACAGTTGTCTCCCAAGTGAATTTAGTAATGTAGTATGTAATGAAGATGGCCTACAAAAATAAGGTTTCTTTTATGCTAATCTTTGAGAGCTTTTACCTTAAATTGGGGTGCTGAATAAAGTAAAACATACACTAAAACACGAAACAATATTGTCTTTTACAGCAAAATAAAACCAAAATATAATAATGTGCAATATTTAATAACTTTTCTTGGAGTAAACTTAAACTTAAAATATTTACGGTCACAGTCATTTACAAATTCCTCACAAACACTTTATAATTATACGCAAAAAGCAGGTGAACTAGGCTTAAACACAATGGCTTAGAACTTATTGGTTGGCCGAAGCAATCAAAAATTGGTTACCTTATTGTCGCCACCGTCCTTATAAAGTCACTGTTATTCGGTATACAGCCTTTGAACTCCATTATATTCGGTCCGAATTTGTCAATCTCAATTAGCCGTGTATGTGTTGTAGACGATACACTACGAGTAATAAGTTGAAATGGCAATGGCGCGCGTCACGTCCCATAAGAAAAAAAAAGTAGCTTTCGTCATTCATCCACATTTTATAGAAAATTAAAAATATCATAACTTGGTTATGTCATACCTGAACAAAACAACATAAAGCGGTATTTTAAGGAAACACTGTAACGTACTACATTAGTGTTTAAGACTTCAAATTAATTGGGCATAGGTGACAGCTGCGTATTCAAAGAATCCAAAACTATATAAGCGTATGGGAGCAGTCGTAGACCCTTGATGTTAGTAATTTTCTCAGTGAAGAAATGCAGCTAACTTCAAAGTAATAGTGCAATAGAACGCCATTGTTTATTTTCATCTCCCTTATACAGTAAATTTCTAATTTTTTCTGCGGCATATTACTCTTTGTAGACTGAAATTAATAATAATTTCTTTCATTCATTTATTCCTGTTAGCTGATCCAATTTTCTTATATTAAAGTGTTAAAGTAGATTAATTTAGTCATATTTTGCGAAAACCTAACGATAATATGTGTGCGCCCTTTAGCTTAGAAATTTTGCATCAATATAGCGGGTGGGCTTCTTTTGCTTTATTTTTGTGAGTATAAAGATTAAAAATGCATAGACATTAAACATCACGTTAAAAAAAGAATAACTATTTATAATAAGATATTTAATGATAATGACTATTTATACCAAAATACAAAATTAAATTTTTGAAATCTAAATTGGCCGATATATTTGATTAAAATGTATTGGGAATTAACGAATTTTAAAGGCGCGTTATTTTTCTACGACTATCATCACCATATTCACCAGAGAAATTGCCTGCGTTTTAATTTTACGTCCTTAGCATAGCTAGAAAACTAAGTGAAACGCATACATCCTACCTCAACAACTAATAACGTATCTTATATACGCTCTACGCCATTTTCCCAATTTGAGTGTTTGTAGACGCCATATCTGTTTTGTTTTTATTAAAAAACAAAAATAAGGAAGTAACAAATAGGGTGAATTATTACTATTCGGCTACTCAAATGGAACCACACAATTCCGTACTATCTACGTAACAGTCATGTTATTCACGAAATAGTCACCCTAAAATTGTACCCCATTTTAGGAATGACTACGTAGTCTCAGCTTAAAGAGAACGTGGCCACACCAAGTTCCGGTTACTTCATCGAAAATACTTGTAGTATTATCAATGACGTATTCACGCCTAAAAGTGCTACTTGGGAATAGATGTCGCTACTAGTACTTATTATGTTATGATCTAGACCGTAACAAACGAGAAATGGAGGTGATTTTTATTGTCGTTACTAATACATATTCCAACACTTGTTATGGTATCATTTTTACCGTAACAAGTGATGGAATGAAAACGCTTTCGTAACTAAAAACCATATCAGAATGTTACTATTACATAACAGTTGTAGAAAAATGATTTACCATCATATTCTTAGATAATAAAAAATGTAGAATATTGAGGTTGGTTACCATGTTTCTTTCGTAAAATGTAACGTTGACATAACAAATAATATAGTATAATATTAAGAAATATTATCAAAAAGTTTTAAATTTTGATATAACAATAATTATAGAAATGTACTATCAAACGTTTTTATTTCAATAATAATAATATTACGTACCTGAAAATTACTGCCGTGCATATTTCCATGTAGGCTGTGACTAAATCCATCGGACAACTCTTCGTGCTACTACTATCAATCATTCTTTGACCTTTGTGTAGAATTTTATATGCTTTCGCACTAAATACCAGTATATTTATTGTATGACAAACAGAAAACGATTTATAGTGAAAAATCTAACTTTTTTTACTTTAACTGTATAATTAAAGGGTTAATGTGGCTTTCAGGCCCAACCATTAAAACCAAATAAAAATGTAAAATTTCTCCACCTTTGCAATTATGACAATTGTTAATTTATTGCAATAAGGCATTCTTCGTGAAGACCTCCCACAATTTACACGTGAAATGTTTGCCAACTAAACAGTAACATTCAGATATCATGTTCCAATAGAGATAATTTTATTTCTCAAAGTTTTTAGAATAATGGAACAAGGTAGTCGTAAATAAAGCAAGAGAAAGCGTAGAATTAAGACGAAGACTATAAGGTGCGACAAGTTTGTGAACGGTACCACAAGAAGTCAGAACTGAAAAAGAAATATTTGCAACATACTTGCAGGTAACGGGGATGCTATACGAGGTGTTTGCCTAAAAATGGATTTCTAAAGACATGCTAACTAGAAGTGTTTATGTCAATATTAAAAAGCGTGTATGAAATATATAAATATATTGAAACAAACGGTTTATATCTGATTTGATAAGTGAGTTACAATAATAGCTAGGGTATCCTCGATTATTCGCAAATCCATCTAAAGCATGGACTATCTCTAATTAAATAAACTTTAGAATTAACGAGCGAATTTCAAAGCTTTACCGATTAGAGTCAGTTTGCGACCCTTTGTCTAACAGCTTTAGGCAGAAGATTTAAGCAGTTTCGTCTCCTAATTTTCATCTTCGTTTAGCACAGGCATAGGACAGAAACTTAATTAGTTCAGATTGTCCAATAAAGTGAAACAGAGCAAATTAAGGTCCTTTTGACAAAGTCCTCTGTGATAGTGTTGTAGTTTGCTTTGAAGTAGTTGCAAATTAAAAGAGAGCATTACCCTGCTTCATTTATTTACGATTAAGTATTTACTTAATTAAAGTATAAAACATCGGATTTCAGTATTTCTTAATCAAGAAGCAACATCTTAAGAAGCGACACTGGTATAAAAATACACTAATATATTTTAAAACAAGATATATAGCCCAAAAACAATTTTAAGTACTATCTAGTAAATGCTTTCTTAACAATCTGATAAACAAAAAAACATCAGATAAATTAGTTGAAAACTATTCGTTGGTTAGGGTGCCCGCGCTAAGTCAACTGGCATAGTTTTTGTTCTTCTACGTCAATGGTAGCTAGCCATCATTTATGAACCAGCGCGCCGAAAATAAAAAATCAATTTTTTTAATATGCTAATGTGCGGCCTAACTCACCTTGAGATATTCACAATTTACTATTTTTGCAACCTAATATCTTACGTTTTTAGTTTTATTTGGCTAAGAGGAAAATATAAGCGTAGCAGTATTTTTGTGACCAAAAACCCAAAAACTATGTTTCGAACACGAAGTGAAAAATTAAAATAATTTTTTATTATAATTTTAATTTTTAATTTAATTACAAAAATAAAACTAACTAATTATCACTGCAATTATTGATGTTCTGTTAAATTCTCTAATGCGGTTTTGTTTGTGGTTGCTATTTCGGCACTTTTAGTAAAATTTAAGCCGAATTGAACTAATCTATCAAACCATTTTTAAAAGGCCATTTAAAAAGTGCGTTTAAGGAAATGGTCTAGAACTTCACTTCTTACTTCGTATAGAACTTGAGAATCAATGCAAGTTTTTTCAAAACGCATAGATTGCAATATTTAAACGAAAACTTAAAGTTAGTATAATATAAGAAACCTATGTTTCTACTTCCCTCGTAAAAGAGAAGTATTATAATTGTGAAAAACTCACCCTCCGAGATTCTGCCAGATCTTCACGTTTCAGGGCCCCTAGATGCCGAAAAACATGTTTTCTCAATTCCGTCACTCTGTCGGCCTGTCTGTTCGCGGAATAGCTAAAAATTACTTACCCGATTGATTTTTAATTTTGGTTAACAATTAAGAGTCATGTAGGGATGATCTGGTAACATTTTTGTAAAAATTCCACATGGAAAAACAAAATGCTGACCTAGTGAAATGTTAAAAAATTACTTATTCAATTTATCCGAAATTTTGCACAAAAATCAAATATTATGTAGGACGCAATTGGTAAAATTTTGGTACGAATTCAAGAAGGGAAACAAAATGAAGAATATTTAAAAAATTAGCCTGAAGCAACTACTTAATGGACTGATTTCAAATTATGTTCCATAACTAACTGTGATATAGAAATGAGCTAGTAAAATAGTGGTACTAATTCAAAATGGCGGAACAAAATGGCGACCAAATAAAATGTTGGTAATTGTGAAAAAATCACCCTCTCAGGTTTTACACATTTTTATGTTTTAGCGTCACTAGATGCCAAAAAACATAAGTTTGATCATTTCCGTCGGTCCGTCTGTCGGTTTGTCTGTTGTTTGTCAGTTCGCGGTATGACCTGGTAATATTTTGGCAAAAATCCAATTTGCCGAAACAAGATGGCGGCATAGTGAAACGTTAAAAAATTATTATTAAAAACTAGTTATCCAATTTTACCCAAAAATCAAGTGATACATAGGAAAGAGCTGATAATATTTTGGTATGATTATAAGATAGCAAAACTAAATGGCGACTTAATAAAATATTTAAAAAATCAGCTTGAAAAAAACTACTTATTAGAATAATTTGAAATTCCGTTCAAGCATTAAATTGATAAAGTTGTGGTATGAATTGAAGATGGTGGAACAAAATGGCGTCTAAATATAATTAAAAAAAATCAGGATAAAAAAATGTATTTAAATGATTTTGAATTTTGCAGAAAAATTAAATATGATACAGGGATAAATTCTTACGAATTCAACATGATGACACAAGAAAATGGCGGTATGTGTCAATGTGAAAACTAGTTATTGAATTTATTTTAAATTATGCTAAAGTGTGCCATAGGTAAAAACTGGTGAAATAGTGGTAGGAATCCAATATGATGGAATAAAATGGCGCCCAAGAAAAAGGTTTAAAAGAGAGTATATTTATGTGTGTTCCAAAATGACTATGTACTGAACTACACTGAGCCACACTTCACTATTCCTAATAAAAGAAAATATTTATAACGAGGGAAGTTTGGGGTAAAGGAAATTTACCAATTTTTTATGTTTTTCTTAACACGAAAATTATTTGTAGATTTTGGATATATTATCACAATTAAACACTTGTAATCTGCCCCTTAATGCTCATTTTAAGTTATACATATTAGAAATCGATCCAATAAATGTCTTATTACCTCCCTAGAACTTAAAATAACATCACAAAAAGATTAGCTAAGATATTGTTTTTTGTGCACTGTACATTCAAGAGCGATTTGCTTTAAAAAAACGCAGTAACCTTAATTGCACAAATCAAAATGTTTTAGTTGTGCATACCATCCCATGCAGCAACTAAGCGCACTTCTGCTAAAATTGTTTACGAATTTTGTGCAAATTATATTTTCCTTTAATGATTATTATTTTGCTATAAAACTAGCCCTCAAATGTCGACGCAAGTCAAAAAAATTACAAATTTAATTTTTGCGAATATCTGGCCAAATTTGTCAATAGCACAATTACGTAATAAAAAAAAATCGGTAAATTCCTTTACCCGGAACTTCCCTCGTTAAAAATTATTACTTTTATTGGAAAGAGTGAAGTGTGACCCAAGTTAGTTCAGTACATAGTCAGAGTATACATGTGTTACATATACTGTCTCGTCATTTTTATTGGGCGCCATTTTGTTCCATCATATTGGATTCCATTTCCTTTCTACCTATGACTTTAGTTTTAAGCATAATTTAAAGACTGATAATATGGGTATCATGCAGGATATAAAATTTATGTATCCTGAGGATGCAACAATAAAGTTGCGAAACGTCGACAACTAAAAATTTTTTTTACTGGATCCTAACCTCAAATAATACACCGCTCTAACATAAGAACAAGAGGATCGTTAACGAAAATCATTTAGACACATAATATTTGCGGAGAAACGGAATATGTAAAGACTGATAATATGGGTTTCATGCTGGATATAGAATCTACATATACATGTCCTGAAGATGCAACAATAAAGTTGCGAAACGTCGGCTGTTTAAAAATAGTCTGGATCCTAACCCCAAATAATACACCACTCTAACATAACGACAATAACAACAAAAGGAGTGTTAACAAAAATCATTTAGAAACTTAATATCTGGGTAATATATGCGGAATAACTGAGTAAAGGTACTGATAATATGGGTTTCATGCAGGATATAAGATCTATAAGTGTCCTGAGGATGCCACAATTAAGTTGCGATACGTCGACAATTTAAAAAAATACTTGTTTTTTTTTACCGGATCTTAACCCCAAATAATACACCACTCTAACAAACATTTTTTAACATTGTTCCGTCATATTGGATTTTTACCAAAATATTATCAGGCCATTCCTATATGACCCTTAATTTTTTGTCAAAATTTGAAGTCATTCGGGTGAGTAGTATTTATTTAAGCTATGTCGTGAAATAACACACAGACCGACAGACAGACCGACGGAATTGATAAAACATGTTTTTTGTCATCTAAGGACGCAATTTTGTTCCGTCATCTTGAATTAGTAATACAGATTTACTAGTTGACCCCTATACCACAATCAGTTATGGCACACAATTTTAAATCAATCCATTAAGTAGTTTTTTCAGGCTGAATTTTTAAATATTTTATTATACCGCCTTTTTGTTCCGTCGTATTGGATTCGTACTAAAATTTTACCAGTTGATTCCAACATAATATTTGATGTTTATGCAAAATTTGAAATAAATTGGCAGTTTCTTCATAATATTTTTTTAACATTTCACTACGCCGCCATTTTGTTTCGCCGTTTTAGAATTTTACTAAAATATTACCAGATAATACCCATATGACCTTTAATTTTTGATAAAAGTCTGAAGTCATTCGGGTAAGTAGTCTTTTAGCTATGCTGCAAACTGATAGACAGACAGACAGACAGACTGACATACCGACAGACGGAACGGACGGAATTGATAAAACCTATTTTCTTGGCATCTAGGGACGCTAAAATGTAAAGACGTGTAAAATCTGAGAGGGTGATTTTTTCACGATTACAAACATTTTATTTGGCCGCCATTTTGTTCGGATATCTTGAATTAGTATCACTATAGTTGATCCCTGTACTACAATTAGTTATGGCACACAATTTGAAATAAAACTATTAAGTAATTTCGTCGGCTGAATTTTTAAATATTTTATTATGCCGCCATTTTATTCCGCCATCTTGGATTCGTACCAAAATTTTACCACTTAATTTCCACATAATACTTGATTGTTTTGAGATAAATTGGATGAGTAGTTTTTTAATAATATTTTATTTAACAATTCACTAGGCCGCCATTTTGTTTCGCCATATTGGATTTTCACCAGATCATCCCCATGTGACCCTTAATTTTTGACCAAAATTTGAAGTCAATCGGATAAGTAGTTTTTTAGATACGCGGCGAACAGACAGGCAGACAGACCGACGGAATTGAGAAAATATGTTTTTCGTCATCTAGGAACCCTGAAACGAGAAGATCTGAAAAAATGTGATTGAAGTGATTTTTTCACGTTTACAATACTTCCCTTTTACGAGGGAAGTAAAAATAAAGCTGATGATATCCTGAACAAAAATGGTCGATAGGATTCTATTCCAAAACCTGATAGTTTATGAGATAAATCGATCAAGAACTGATATCCAGTCAAGAAAATCGTGAACGCGTCCAGAAACTAAATTTAGAGTACCCCCACCAATCTATGGCAACCTGATGAATTCTAAAAAGAGCGAAATCATGATCGTTGTTTGATTGAAATCAATCATTGCGGACATTTTCTAGATAGGAATTCTCGTAAATCTCATTATTATACCGCTTTAAATTTTTTTTCGCTTTAGATTTGAAAAAAAATAAATGATTTAACTGATTTTTTTTAGTAGCCCCAACAAAACTTTTGGTTCATAACTTAATATTTTTGCAAATAACCAACTCTTTGAGTTGGGTGGCTTCGCTCTTTTTCGCTAAGCCGAATGCTGTTCGTATTCACGGAAATTTTTTCATTATTATTTCTTTAATTGCTTTTTAATTATACACGACAAACACGCCAAAATTGTTTTTACTGAAACTTTTAGCAACAAGTTTTGATATTGAATTGACATTTTATCTCCACGGTTTTAAAGCAATGCTAATAAGATCCCTGGATGGATGGATGTATTCACAATTAAAAGTAATTATTTTTTTCAACTAACAATATTAGCTACCATAATAGGTGTCTTTTCCTACCAGAATACGCTAATTTAGCTAGCTCTTCTATATATTTAGTTAACTCTACTAAACTTAATAGCTACGGAAGCTAATTCTAACCAATTATTTGTATTGAGTCAACAAATTTTCTAGTTACTACAACAAGTATTGATATTGAAAATTTAGGCTAGTGTAGTTGTGATAACTAAAGAAAACTCGGTTGTTAGAGCCTACAAAAAGCTGCCAACAAAATTTCTGGTTGTGAAGGCCTAAGTGGAACATTGCCGCCACGATATAATTCATATACATATGTGCGGTGGCCAGTATGACCGGTTTAGTATCAATTATGTTTTGGATTTTAAAGAGGAAATTAAATATACAATTGTATGCAAGTTACAAAAAAACTTTTCCGATGTATTACTGAACATGCAAATGCATAAACTGTAAATTCCTGTATTTCCTAAGCGTTATGTATTTTGAGAAACAAAAGTAAATGAGGTCGCTGAACGTGACTAACCTATACTTTTATTGTACATTTTTGAAAATTAATATTTTATTAAAATAGCGTAGTTTAATAGTATTTTTCGCATATTATGTGTTATGAATGATGTTTGAAATCAATAGTTAAAAATTGCCCTCATAATTACACAGTTTAAGTTGATTCTTGTATTTTTTGCTAGTAGGATTCGTAGATTTAACTTTAAAATTTATAAACAAATTTATTTTTTGGCGTTTCTGCCGCTGAGTAGAAAAACTTAACTAAAAAATAATTGAACCAAATATTTAATAATCTATATATCTCAACATCTGGACTAGTTTGCACTTGGAATGTTTCGATATATAATATAAAGAATATTATTGTGTTACTTACCTTAAGATTTTATAGATGCATAGCAGTTGTACAAATACTTTTTCCTGTGGGGAGTCATTAGTGCGTCGATCAAGAAAACAAGAAGTCAACAAGAAAAATGATAGTTTGCAGCAATCTTTGCTTGCGTTTAGAATGATAAACAAGTTTTTTTGGCTTTTTCGCAACTGAATAAAAATATATAACTTTAAATTGATTGAAACAAATATTTAATAAAACTATATATATCTCAACATGTGGAGTAGTCTTCCCATGGAATGTTTCGATACATAATATAAAATAAGAAATTATGTTACTTGTTTTACGAACGGTTACGGTTACAATGGTTCTTCGCAGGATGAAAGCATTTGCGCAACTGCTTTGTGATTAAGAAATTTGGTAAGCGACATAATTTCTTATTTTTGCTTAAATAATATTCTGTGAACAGACTAGTCCACACAAAATTATTACTATCTTGAGATATATACATTTATTAAATATTTTGTTTCAATTAATTTTAAGATAGATCTTTTTATTGTCGTGAAGAAGTCAAAAAGAAAATTTGTTGATCATTCTAAACGCAACAAATAATCTAAATAATAAACACATTAAAACGTACCTAACCCTTCTACATTTAAAACCTTTGCAATTTCGACCTACGTTAATACGTTTTATTCTTAACGGCACCGCTAAAAAGTACTTACCCGATTGACTTCAAATTTTGGTCAACAATTAAGGGTCATACGGGGATGATTTGGTAACATTTTGGTAAAAATGCAACATGGCAAAACAAAATGGTGGCCTAGTGAAATGTTAAAAAAGTTATTCCTAAAAACTGCTTATCTAATTTATATAAAATTTTGCACAAAAATAAAGTATTATATAGAAATCAACAATCAACAACAAGTTCCAAGATGGCGGAACAAAATCGCGGCTTAGTAAAATATTTAAAATTTCATCCTGAAAAACTATTGAAGGGCCTGATTTCAAATTGTGTGCCATAAATAATTGTGGTATGATGATGAATTAGTAAAACTGTGGTACTAATTCAAGATGGCGGAACAAAATGAAGGCTAAATAAATTATTTGTAATCGTGAAAAAATCGCTCTTTCAGGTTTTACATATCTTTACGTTTGAGAGTGACTAGATGCCAAAAAATATGTTTTATCAATTCCGTCCGTCCGTCTGTCGGATTGTTTGTTTGTCTGTCAGTTCACCGCATAGCTTAAAAATTCTTACGTGATTGACTTTTTTATTTAGATTGACTGGTGAAATGTTAAAAAAATTATTACTAAGAAATTATTTATCCAATTTATGTTAAATTTTGTACAAAAATCAAGTATTATATAGGAATCAACTGGTAAAATGTTGCCAGGAATTCAAGATGGCCAAACAAAATTATGGCTTAGAAAAATATGCGAAGATGGCAGGACAAAATGGCGGCTAAATAAAATATTTGTAATCGTAAAAAATCACCCTATTAGGTTTTACATATATTCACGTTTTAGCATACTTAGATGCCAAATATTATGTTTTGTCAATTCCGTACGTTCGTCTTTTTGTTTGTCTGTCTGTCTGTCATTTCAAGGGCATAGCTTAAAAACCACTTATCCGATTGACTTCAAATTTTGGTCAAAATTAAGTGTCATATGGGGATTATCTGTGAACATTTTGGGTAATAATCCCATATGGCGGCCTAGTAAAATGTTAAACAAATTATTACTAAAGAACTACTTATCCAGATTATCTCCAATTTCGCACAAAAAACAAGTATTATGTAGGAATCAACTGGTAAAATTTTGCTACGAAGTCAAAAAACAAAATAGCGGTTTAGTGAAATATTTAAAAATTCAGCCGGAAGAACTACTTAATTGACTGATTTCAATATGTATGCCATAAATAATTATGGTATACAAGATGGCGGAACAAATTGGCGGCTAAATAAAATATTTGTAACCGTGAAAACTCTCCCTCTCAGGTTTTACATATTTTCACGTTTTAGCGGCTCTAGATGCAAAAAAGTATGTTTTATCAATTCCTCGGCCCGATTGACTTCAAATTTTCGTCAAAAATTAGGGGTCATATGAAGGTGAGCTAGGGACAGTTTGGTAAAAATGTATTATAGTAAAACAAAATGGCGGCCTAGTGAAATGTTAAAAAAATTATAACTAAAAAGCCACTTATCCAATTTATCTCAAATTTTGCACAAAAATCCAAGTATTATGTAGGAATCATTTGGTAAAATTTTTTAGTTAGGAATCCAAGATTGCGGAACAAAATGGCGTCTTAGTAAAATATTTAAACTCAGCTTGAAAAGCTACTTAATGGACTGATTTTCAATTGTGTCCATTAATAATTGTGGTATACAGATGAACTGGTAAAACTGTGGTACTAATTTAAGATGACGGAACTAAATGGCGGCTAGAATATAATATTTGTAATCATGAAAAAAGCACCTTCTCAAGTTATATATATATCTGGCAGAGCTAGGTTATAGAGATCACTGGAGACAGTGTACCTTGTCCTTTTGTGTTTGTTTGTGCTTTCTTATTGTATGTTTCTTATGCTGAATTTACCACAATAAATATTTTTTGAATTTGAATCTTCACGTTTTAGTGTTCCTAGATGCCACAAAATATATTTTATGAATTCCGTCGGTTCAGCTGTTGGTTTGTCAGTCTGTCTGTCAGTTCACGGCATAGCTTAAAAACTAGTTACCCGATTGACTTTAAAGTTTGGTCAACAATTAACGGTCATATCGGGATAATATGGTAACATTTTGGTAAAAATCCAATATGCCGGAATAAGATGACGGTCTAGTGAAAAGAAAAAAATTTTACTGAAAAAACCGATTATCCAATTTACCTCAAATTTTGAACAAAACTCAATTGAATGAACTGGTAACATTTTGGTTGGAATATAAGATATCAAAACAAAATGGCGGCCATTTAAATTATTTAAAAAATCAGTCCGAAAACACTACTTATTACAATAATTTCAAATTTTGTGCAAGCTTTAAGGGTGATATAGAGATAAACTAGTAAAGTTGTGGTACGAATTCAGTATATATTATTGTGTTACTAAATGACTATGTACTAAACTAAATTTTAGTCACCCTTCACTATTCCTAATAAAAGGAAAGATTCATTACGAGGAAGTTTCGGGTAAAGGAAATTTAACATGCGGTATCAGTGGTCCCATACGGTCCCAGTCTTTAACATGGCTTCTTACTCAACACATACCCTACACGAATAGAGCAGCGCAGAAAGCAATTTAAAACCACAACAATTACATTACATAATTCAATGGTATAATCACCTAGCGTGGTGTATTAAGAAAACTGGTATAATGTTGATTAAAAAAAGATTTCAAGGCTGTCCAACGAGAATGCCTAAATCCGATCTTTCTTTAATATTAAATTTCGTTAATTTGCCTAATTGTATGCGGTAGGTGTGATACCACTTATTGTGTGGCTGAAGAGCGGTGGTAAGCCAGCAATAGGCCCTCGGTGGCTCGGCTGGTAAAGAGACGTGCTAAATACACAAATATTGTGAATTCTATTTCCATTAGATGAAAACGTTTTCCAGGTCATGCTCTCCTTAATTCTAACTTGCTTAAACGCATGCTTAAGTTGCTCTAAAGTACAAAAGTACAGTCTCTCGTTTTAATTTGACAGATCATTAAATTAGATCAAATTAGGTACCAAATAATTAATAATATTTTTAAACGTGAAAATAAACTCACTACTTATCAAATAAAACAAAATTGTAATTTTTCATATAATTTATTTAACATTTTATTCTAATTATATACACAGCATTCGTTCAATAATTACAAGATGGAAGGGTAAAAAAGAATTGTTCAGTCTGAAAATATGTTTTTTAGTGGCAGTAATTCATAAAAAGTATTTTTTTGGCTAATATAAACAAAGTAGCGAAACGATGTGAAGTGCACTTTGATTTTTACAACACCGAAGTATTTGATAGAGTATGGCCACTAACATTACGTATTTTATCAGCACCCATTGCTATTTCCCTAACAAAAGGAAATTACTGTAATCGTGAAAGTCACCCTCCGAAATGTTTGCAGATATTTGCGTACTAGGATCCCTAATCCACAAAAACATATTCTCCTATTTCCGTCAATTTCTCGTTCGATCTGTAAGCATCATAGATCAAAAACTAATTATTCTATTGACATTTTTGGTCAAAAATCAAGGATCGAATGGTAACATTTTGGCTAAAATATAATATGGCAGCCTCCCAAAATGTTAAAAAAATCGTTATTAAGAAACTACTTATCAAATGGACATTTCGTGTGATATGTGTATAAACTGGTAAAATTTTGTGTCAAGCCATGATAGTGGAACAAAATGGCCGCCTACCGAAGTTTAAAAATTCAGTACCAAATAACTTATGGCGGTCTAATGTAATGTTGAATTAAATATTTTTTTTTATGGAGAAATTTATTAAATAATAATACAATTTACATTTTCGAGACTATGTAAATGAAGTTGACAAATGAATAATAATAAAAATAAAAAAAATTTTATAATTACAGTTTTTGGGATTTTTACAAAATTATTAACAAATAATAATTAATGCATATATAGAGTGTGTTAATGTATTTCAGGGAAGTATTTTTTAGGTTTTATATGCGATGAAGATTTTCACGGATAAACCACAAAATTATTATGCTACTAATTTCGAGGTAACGAAAAAGTCAAGCATAACGTACTCACTCAGCAAACAGATGGTGTGGAACGCATGCATTTTCTTAGTGTGACCATATATTATTTAGCCGAACTCATCAAAAATCTTAAATCTTTCGAACGAGTAAAGACAAATACATACATGCTACTTTGAGCCAATTTAGGTGTAAATGTCAAAAGTTCAAGGTAATATATCCGCTGATAATATTGAGCAAGTCAAATATTTTATTTGTAATTTACTAGATGTCATGGTTATTTATTAGTAATTTGGTAATTTACCTAATTATTTATTGGAATATTGATTTTTATTTTTAGTAATATACCACTAATTAAAATTGAAGAGTGACAATGAAATAATATTACCCATTATACAAAAGTATATAATTTTATTGAACAAGTTTAAATAGAGAAAATAAAGATATTTAATATAACTAAATTAAATAAATAAAATAAAAACAGACTTTTAGTTTTGGATACATTATATATTAAAGCCAGGGTTTCTTTCCAAAAAAATTTTTATATATATTTTGTATATAGTTTAGCATAGCCATTTATGAAATAGAAAGTCCTGGTACCACTCCCGTCTATATGATTATTCATATTGCTTTTTCCTTATTTTTTGACCGACACTTTAAACAGACGTTAGATGCATTAAAGAACTATATGAAATATCAACAGGTTGATGTATAGGAGTGTCTTAAACCACTAGAAGGCTTAAATGTTGAATGAACAACATTTGCTGTGCAGAGACCATAAAAAGCTGACCTATTGACCAATAAGTTAAATTTTTTTGAACCTAGAGTACTCTTAATATATTTTTAGTTATAAAAGATATACTATGAAATAAGTAGTTACCAGTTTGTTATCGAGATCCTAAAACCGTAGGTATATTTAGGGTGGTTCAGGAAGTCCGGAACTCACCTCCGTGAGCTGTTGACATATTAAGGAAAGGTATAATTAATTAAGGTATAATTAACACGGACATATGATGATATCCTTTCAGCCCGTGGTCTGAAAGTAAGAACCTTTTATTTTAGTCAACAACAAAAAGCAAGAGCTAGGACCCTCTCCGAAAGAAAATACTAAAACACCACTGTAAGTAAGGAGACAAGAGATGGTAATGACCTACCCAGCAATACCAAGAAAACTGTAGTAGACTGTCAGTCAAAGTTATATGTGCACACTGTATGAAGTTAAGTGACATCACCCTTTGTAGAAGATTTAAACACAAACAGCTCAACATTTCATTTTTCTGGAAAAAGCTAGTCCATTACCTACATCTCAAGAGAACTTATTTTATAAGGATAGACTGAAATGTAATGGAATGGAACTTAAAATAAGAGTGGATGTACTTTAAATTGCCACTTTGGATATGTATTCTGTAAGTACCTATGCACATTATAGAGGAAATAATTTAAGATATATAATAATATATAAAATTCAATTCAAATTGTAATTTAAAATTTTTGAACCGCTGTAATTAAGGCGAGTACCTACTTAGCAGTAATTATTGCCAATATGCCATAGATTAACTGGAAGACAACTTTGCTGGCACTCATATTTCTTGTTACAGCTGCTGTTTTTTTTATATCTCGACAAATATAATTATAAGTAACTCTTATTGCTGTGTTATTGTTTTAATCAGTCTCTTATATTATGTGAAATATAGTTTTAGGTCATATGGAAATGGAAATATGGAGAGCTTTGGTTATGTTGATACTGTCAATGTAAATGCCACTTTTGGCAGGTCTTTTCAGAAGTATTTGAGGACACGAGTTATATCCGCCTAATTAATCGTGTTGTTTTTGCAATAAAATATGAATAACCAAACATGATGCCAGCGGTAAAAGTAAAAAACTAAATTAAGTTAAAGTAAGGCCAATTACTCATCTCGTCTTATTTGTTGAAATACCTAGTCAGAGACTGACAGGATTCCTCATTAACACTTAAATAATAATAAATGCTTAACGAATCAACCTGCACAAACAGTGCTACCCATTGTTATTCAAATCAATATACTGATTTAAGTGAGTTCTCCAAAACGATTTAATTTTACTAGTCCATTGGCATGGCTCGAATGGAGAAAAAGGTTTGAATGGCATATATTCATTTCAACACAAAACAGCAAATTAGAAGAGAAGAAAGTCAACGTTTTGATGTATATCTTAGGAGATGAAGCAGAAGAAATGTACTTGCAGTTTCAGATTAAGCTGTCAACAAGTGGGGAAATACTAGACTGCTTCGAAAGTCATTTCGTTTCAGGTAGCAATATTATTTATCTTAAATTTAAGTCTTAAATTATTAGAAAAGGAAAGATATTGTGGTCTCGTTATAATCACTGTATTAAATATTAAATATAATTTTAGGTCACTTGGAAACAGAGATTTAGTAATATTAATAATATCAGTGTTAATGTCAGTTTTGCAAGTCTAGTCAGAAGTTCTTAATAAAACGACTTATACCCATTTAATTAACCGTGCTGGTTTTACACTAAAATATGAATAATAAAACAGTAATGAATAATATATAAAAACCTGGAAAATGTTTACTTTCTCCTACCATTGCCGATTTTAGTGAAATTTGGTACGGAAGTCGACTGGGGCGCTAATTACAAACAATTCATAACGATACATTACTTAAAATTTACATCAATAAAATGGTATCTGTCAGTTGCTATTTTGAATAAGGAATTTTTCTTGATTTTGTATTTTATGTTGGAAACCATTATCATTCAAAGAAGAAAATGCAGTTAATTTTAAAATTTTTTCAGGTACCCTAACAGAAAGTTGGGCGCCGGAATGCGGCAGCCGGGAGGTACCAGGTGGATTGGTACCGGGTTAGCACCAGGTTAAGATTCATAAAAAAATATTCAATTTAACTAAAATAGTTCCACCGTTATTTACTTAATAAGTGCCTAAATATACAAAGATAAAACCTTTTCAGTCTCCAAGCCTTGCTTGGAATTCTTATTAAATTTTGTTTTGGGGTCACTGTCAGTTATCATTCTACTTGATGACAATAGTTGCCAACCTAAAACACAAAATCAAGAAAAATTCTAAATTAAAATTAGCAATTTATTGATGTGATTTTGAGTATAATAACTTTTTAAACTGGAAAATATGTGTAACTTGATATTTTAATGGCGTATTTAATCGTTTTCTTATAAAAACTATTGAGGAAACAAAAAAGAAGTTGAAAAACTCTGTGTAAAGGATTGTGAACTTTTATGATTTTTCGGGAACGAAACAAGGCCGAAAAAATTAACTTCAGATTCGTGATCAGCGCCCGAAATTTTACCTGTGTAGGAAATTTCGTTAAAATCGGAGATTGGTAGGCGAAAGTGAACATTTGCCAAAAATATTACAATGTATAACCCACTTAAAACATCTAGTTAAGTTGTTAACAATAAGGTATGATGTTATAGTAAAATGGAGTCATAAAGAACCTAATAAACATTTTGTCGGCTAAGTGTAGTTTTTATGTTTCTATTGTATTTTTTGAGTATCAAAATATCTATCTTTATTGAATTTATATTAATTTTACTGATGTTTCATTTTGGCCATCACCAGCAAGTCCTGATATGATATTCCTTTATTTTTAATAAGTATTGAACCTTTGACTTGGCAGCTCTCTGACTAGGCCTGTGACTGAAAATTTGTGAATAACTGAGATTTAAGGTTTACTTATATCTGATATTCAAAAAGTAAAGGGTTTGCATACATTGCATAACGTAAATTATGCAGATAAAGTAATTTGAGTCTTCTATACGCTCCGGGTAATTTTTTCGTTACGATGTTAGATTCTTGAAATCTTTAAAGTACTTACAAAAAAAGCTTTAAGGTCGTTCATTCACCAAGAGGTGGTGCAAAGCACACTTTTGTAGGCAAAAAAAGAGTACCGCAAATTGATTATTGTTTTTTTATTTGAGAGTCCACGTCTCATAAATTCATTGTTTTCTATAGGAATTCGGGGGGCTCTACTTAATACAGAAAATCCTAAAATTAAGCCTCATTAACAATTAGAATTTTAGAAACTATAAGAGATATAAAGCAGTTTAAATTAGGCCTCATCGTATCCGAGAGCAATAGTAACCATGCAACGTTAAAATAAGATTCGCCATTAAATTTCTGAAGTAAAAGTTTGTCATTAACTCGTAAAACGTTCAAAGTTGTAGTTTTGTATTAAATTAATTGTAGAGCACTAAATAAGCAGAAAAGCAAAAATATATATATGACCTTTCTAGACTATCGCTCTTGTCTCACAACAAACTTATGTTACTGTTAGAACATTGTATTTTTGTTATTTGGGCACAAATTTTTCCCGAGTCGTCCTTTTCAGGTTTTAGAAGTGGCGTCACTTTAGATCATACTGGAACATGTTTTATTTATCATATCCGGTAACTAAATTCGGCAGTTTTTGAGAATATGACGTTTTCAAGATTTCTAGCATTGCAGCAATAAAAGGCTACACATTGAATACAATTTGTTGCGTTATGCTATCTCAATTTTAAAAATATACATTCTAAAAAATGATACCATTATCTTGTTTAACGTTAAGTCACAATAAAAAGTTTTACTTTTTATTTAATTTTGAACTGGGTCTACAAACCTTATTTTAAGAAAGAGAAAAATATTTTTAAAAGTTTTAGACTTTATTTTCTGATAGTCAGAATTTATTTTAAAGGAAATACTATGTAAATTTTTAGTTAAATAGAAATATGCTGTTATAATTGATCTAAAGTAATTGAAGTACTTACCAGTTACTAGAATTTTATTTTGTTTATCAAGTACCTATTTCGTTTATAATTTGCACTGATTGTAACATAATAAAAACCAGAGCATGAAAAATAATAAAATGCCTTCAGGAAAATCTTTCTGAAAATTTTTTGCGAAAAAATATTAAAGAATTTTTAAATTATCAGTAGAAGAACTTCGTCCTGCAAAAAAGAGCGTTAGTTTAAAAACGTTTTGTATATAAATATTTTTAGCTGCATAGACATTTTTAGTGATTTTAATTTCCGTTTAATATAAAACTTATAATAATTTTGATACATTCTTAACATATGCTGAATTTAGAATTAACTTTGACTACCAACAATACCAAAAGTTGATGACGAAAGGTATTTTAATTTTGCACCACAGAGAACGTGTACATGTAAGCTACTTCCTATCTTTTACAGTTTCGGTTTGGTTTTGGATTACACTGTATTATTTAAAACCCCCATAATTCTGACTCACAATATAGACTTTTATAAAACTTGGGTTCTCAAACAAATGCTTTTCGGTAGTAAGTGCTCTTAATCGCTGTATTATTATCTTATTTTGAGCGGTTAAACGACTTTGAGCTTAAGTATATCATATTAAATTACACTTTGTTTTAAACTGGAAAATTTTGTAGGCATAACATTTTACCTTTAACCCAAACGCAGTACACTATTTTTTCACAACTTGAAAAACTATGATATCTTACATTTTTCAGCACTGAACAATACGTTTATTAAAATTATTCATTCATGCAATTAATATTTTTAAATCGTACTTGTTTATATACAAATATCTACAAATGGAACATGTTTGTTTTTAGCCTAGGACTACTTCGGAAATTGCACTTTTTTATCGGAAATAATTTTCATGATATAGCAAATCTGAATTATAAGAGAGATAAGGAAGATGGCCAAAACTCTTGTAAAATTTATTTTATAGAACATGACTTAATTTGTATCTTAATTTCGTTTCTGATTGCAATTAAAGCTAACCTTTTTTCCTTGAAAATATGCCCAATATAAAAAATTTTCAGATGTGCGGGGCTGTAACTTATTTTAACTTGTAAGGTTTTATTTTATTCATTATTTTAAGGTACTTGCTTGCTTTATTTATATCAAATACAACTACTACCGGTATCAAGTTCGTTAAGGAATTAAACCATTTTGGCATATATTCTTGGGAATCTAGGCAACATTCTTCGTTGCAAAGGAACGAAAAATTATATGAAGCCATGTTGTTTATAAGCGCATTAAAAACATATAAATTATATGTAATGATTTTTTTATCTAATAACAAACATGTTCTGAATACCCTCTTTTTCAAAAAACTAAATTTTTTCCATAATTTTGCATTTTTTAAATAGGAAATAAAATATTTAGTTAGCTCTAGTTTACTGTCAAAATTCGATACAAAACACAATTATTGGAACTAATAATTTTGTAATGTACAATTTTCTACAACAAATTTAAACTAAGACATTTTTTCTAGTAATTTACAAAATTCAGAGAAAAATTTAAACAGCTATACAAGGTTTAATCCCAATTTTTCTAATACAAATATATTAAAAAAGAAATAAAGAAAGTCTTGGTCTGTGTATAACGGACATCACAACGCAGTGGTACTTACATATTAACTTACTATGTACAGTTTAGGTAGATTAATACAAACTGTGCCAAAAAGTTTCGAGTAAGCCTATACCCCCGATAAACTCTACAAAAGTAGAAAATTTCCAATTTACTCCTTAGGAGTTCAAGTCCAGTAGCTCCGTTAATGTGAGAGTAAGAAAACACTACAACCCAAAATTATTTTCGATTACACAGGGTTGAGGATAAGTTTGCCACAAACCAAATTTATTTTTTTCAAATAGAACACTCTGTATATTGTTATATTTTCAGATTCTCCCCTTTTTGGCCCTTCACCCAATATAAGGTTTGTGGGGTCTATACAGAGTCATTCCACATATTATGGTCACTTTTCGAAAATTTCAGAGGTATATTTCACGCCTTGTATATTTTTTAATGCGTTACCTTAAATCATTTTAGCATAGTAAAAACTTCTAAATGTGGACTTTTTTAACTGCGGTATTTTTCTTTAGCATTCTTTAATAACGGTATACAGGGTAAATAAAAATCGGTTATGCGAATTTTCTCGATTGATTTAATTGAAACGCCCTGTATATTATTATATTTTCAAAGTACTCCCTGTTTGGTTCACCCAATATAGGATTTGTGGGGTCTTTACAGGGTCGTTCAAAATGTATGACCACTTTTAGAAAATATTAGAAGTGAACATCTTAATTTATTAATATTGCAAAGTGTTCTTCTTTCGACGTCTATTTTTTTTAAATTTATTCATACCAGCATGGATGGGTCGAAGTTTAAAACTTCAAGAAATAAAAATTATCACTAGTAAAACAAGATTTAATCCAAAAATTTCACAAAATACAAATGATAGTATTACAATGATCTTGTAATAAAAACTAGTGGTTATTACGAAATGCTCGATATGGTTTATGTGTTAGGAGCAAGTGAAAGAAGTTGTTTGTTAGCGATAAGAATATATGACGAAAAGTATCCTGATAGAAGACAAACACGAGAAGCGCTTTTGAAAGATTTTGCAACGGTTTGATGAGGTGGGAAATGTAGAATAAACGAGAACTGATCCAGCCAACCCTGTTTTAAGCTAGTTAGGACAGCTAGGATTTAGCTAAGACAAATAACAACTAGTTTAAACTAGAATAATGTAAAAATATCAATCAGTAACAAATCGTATAAAACCGCAAAAAAGTAGATGTTCGAAAAGACCTCCCTTTTTTCGACACAAATATTTAAACGATTTTCAAAAGATACTCTAACACTTCCTAATGTATTAAAATTAATATTATTAATAAACACTTTAGAAACTTTCCTTCATTCATTCCTTTTGCAGTCGGAAATGTTTGATAGACAAAGCCCCAAAGAAAAAAGTCAAGTCAGGGGATTTAGACGGCTACGCAATCGGTCTTCCTCTTCCTAACCAGCGTTCTTGAAATTGTTTATTAAGAAATGCATGAATGTCAGCCGTATGGTGAACCGGGGCACCGTCATGCATAAACCATATTTTATCACGGACGTTAATAGAGATTTGGTATAATAGTGTTCTAAAATCTTCCCTTAAAACTGGAGATATCGGAGTGCAGTAAGCATTTCTTCAAAACAATGCGGACCGATGACAAAATTTACAACAATTTCACCCCAGACGTTAAGAGACTAGTTGTGCTAATATATTGAGGATTTTCAGTAGCGTAGTAATGAAAATTATGTCAATTAACATTTCCATTTTTGTTGAAGTGGTTTTGTTGTCTATAAATAATACAAAGTTAGTAAATCTTGGCTCTCTCTGAATTTGCTGTTGTGCCCAGTGACAACGGGTTTGGCTCGATCAGTTTTCGTATATTCTACATTTCCCGTCTCATCAAACCGTTGCATAAGCTTTTCAAAGGCGCCTCTTTGTGGTTGTCTTCTATCAGTATACTTTTCGTAATATATTCTTGGCGCTAACAAACAATTCTTTCCACTTGCACCTAACACTTGTCTATTAAAATCACCTTTGCGCCTTACAATAGAAACTGTACTTAATTTTTAATACAAACCTCACGCAAATATAACATAAATAAGGCCCACTAGATTTTTGACACTGGGCGTAATAACAAATTCAAAGAGAGCCAATATTTGCTGACTTCTTTGTGTTATCTACTGACGAAGCAACATTCTACAAAAATAGAAATGTCAACAGACATAATTTTCATTATAACGCTACTGAGAAGCCTCATTTTACTCGCACAACTCGTCAATACCTCTAATATTTTCGAAAAGTGGCCATAAATCTTGAACGACTTTGTATAGACCTCACAAACCCTATATTGGGTGAATGGCCAAAAAGGGAGGAATCTGAAAATATAATAATTTACAGAGCGTTCCGTTTAAATTAATCGAGAAAATTTGCATCCAGGGTTTTTATTTACCCTGTATACCGTTATTTAAGAATACTAAAGAAAGATACAGCAGTTAAAAGAAGACCATATCTGCAAGTTTGTAACCATGTTAACGCATTAAAAAAATACAGAAAATAATTTTAGGTTGTAGCCTCAGCAGTCCCTACAACTTTTGTATAAATTTTTTTTCTAATTCCTACAATAACCGAGCAATTGGACTTGAACACACTGTTGGACCACCATGTATATAAAGACACTAAACTGAAAGAACATTGTAAACATTATCTAGGAATTGTAGGTACAATGTTAATATATTTTCAAAAGATTAAATTAATAAAACGAACAACTGCTCTAATTTTGTTTGCAACAGGGTGCGAGCTTTAAATGTTCGCAATCTTTTTGGACAGTGTTTTTATATTGTGATTTCTATTTATATTCATCTGCTGCTCCCACCCATTCACTAGGGTATGAATTTCTCAATTTTTCGACTAATTATCTTACTTCTGGAAGTCCTCCTAATATACCAATATAAGAATGCAACCAAAACAGATGAAGCTAATTTAACCGACGTTATTTTAGTTTTGCTGATTTTAAGCAAACATCGATTATACTTTGAATAGACATAAAATAGCGTCATCGCAGTTTAACGGCAATATTGGGCGCATTCAGAAAACGTAGCAGTTTGGTGACCGTTGCAGTTTCATTGTCACCGAATTATTAATGAATGGCACTAATAAAGTTTTATTTTTTTACTTCCCTCGTAAAGGAAAGTGTTGTAACTGTGAAAAAATGATCCCCTAGATTTTTCCAGATCTTTCTGTTTCAGGGTCTCCGCATGCTCATAACATGTTTTCTCAATTCAGTCGTTATGTCTGTCTGTCTATTCGCGGCATAGCTGAAAAACTACTAATCCGATTGACTTCAAATTTTGGTAAAAAATTAAGGGTCATATGGGGATGACCTGATAATATTTTGGTAAAAATGTAGTATGGCAAAACATAAAAACACAATGGCGGCCAAGTAAATCGTTAGAAAAATTATTACTAAAAAACTACTTATCCAATTTACCTCAATTTGTGTACAAATATAGAGTTAAAGTTGTGGTACGAATTCAAGATGGCGTAAGAAAACGGCGGCTAAGTAAATTATTTAAAAAGTCAACAGCTCAGTCGACTTTATATTTTGCAGATAAATTAAACGTGATATAGGGATAAACTAATAGGAATTCAACATGACGGGACAAAATGGCGGTGTGTGTCAATGTAAAAACTATTTATTGATTTTAAATGTATTCCCAAAAACCAAGCGTGGCATAAGTAGAAACAGGTAAAATATTGGTAGCAATTCAATATAGTGGAACACAACGATGTCCAAGTTTGAAAGTTTGAAAAGAACTAAATTGAGCCACACTTCACTATTCCTAATAAAAGAAAAGATTCATACCAGGGCAAGTTCTGGGTAAAGGAAATTTACCGATTTTATCTTACTTCTCTCGTAAAACGGAAGTATTGTAATCGTGAAAAAAATCACTTTCCGAGATTTTTTCAGATCTTTACGTTTCAAGGTCCCTAGATGCCGAAAAACATGTTTTCTCAATCCGGTCAGTCTGTCTGTCGGTCTGTCTGTTCGCGGTATAGCTAAAAAACTACTTACCCGATTACCTTCAAATTTTAATCAAAAATTATGAGTCATATCGGGATGACCTGGTAACATTTTGGTGAATATTCAATATGGCAAAATAAAATGACGGATCAGTCAAATGTTAAAAAAATTATTATTAAAAGACTACTTATCCAATTTACCAGTATTATAAGAAAATCAACAAAATTAATTTCAAATATAGAGATAAAGTTGTTGTATTCTCAAATTTTGCGCAAAAATCGAGTAATCAAGTATTATGTTGGAATCAAGTGAATTGCAAAGAAAAGTCTCCTAGAAATTTTTAACTAGCCCCAGAAATAAAAGCAGAAGGCAAATATTAGTTAGAAAACAGAAAATGGAAAAGAAAAAGAAACATTCATTGTCATTGTCAACCTCAGTGGTCAGTCAATTACCTGAACGTAGATTTAGAAAACCCAGAGAAAGCTTATACATAGCATCAAAATATCCAATTTATTATTAAAACATTTGATATACCTTTAAAAGACAAAAAATATTGTGGTCTTTAGATGATTAGAATTATTCGATGAATAAAGAAAACAAACAAAAATGTATCTCGTGTTCGATAACGTTTAATAGAAACATATATTTCATTGGCTGTTCTATATGTAAAGGAAATTTACCGATTTTATCTTACTTCTCTCGTAAAACGGAAGTATTGTAATCGTGAAAAAAATCACTTTCCGAGATTTTTTCAGATCTTTACGTTTCAAGGTCCCTAGATGCCGAAAAACATGTTTTCTCAATCCGGTCAGTCTGTCTGTCGGTCTGTCTGTTCGCGGTATAGCTAAAAAACTACTTACCCGATTACCTTCAAATTTTAATCAAAAATTATGAGTCATATCGGGATGACCTGGTAACATTTTGGTGAATATTCAATATGGCAAAATAAAATGACGGATCAGTCAAATGTTAAAAAAATTATTATTAAAAGACTACTTATCCAATTTACCAGTATTATAAGAAAATCAACAAAATTAATTTCAAATATAGAGATAAAGTTGTTGTATTCTCAAATTTTGCGCAAAAATCGAGTAATCAAGTATTATGTTGGAATCAAGTGAATTGCAAAGAAAAGTCTCCTAGAAATTTTTAACTAGCCCCAGAAATAAAGGCAGAAGGCAAATATTAGTTAGAAAACAGAAAATGGAAAAGAAAAAGAAACATTCATTGTCATTGTCAACCTCAGTGGTCAGTCAATTACCTGAACGTAGATTTAGAAAACCCAGAGAAAGCTTATACATAGCATCAAAATATCCAATTTATTATTAAAACATTTGATATACCTTTAAAAGACAAAAAATATTGTGGTCTTTAGATGATTAGAATTATTCGATGAATAAAGAAAACAAACAAAAATGTATCTCGTGTTCGATAACGTTTAATAGAAACATATATTTCATTGGCTGTTCTATATGTGAGAATCGGGTTTGTCCGAAGTGCTTAAAATTATCACAAACAAAAGCAGGAAACCTAAAAAAGTTAAATATGAAATAAATTATATGGAAATATTCAAACTGCTTAAAATAGTTATATATGTTATAAGGATCTAAATAACGATCCTTATGGCACTAGTGGTGAATATTATTAGAAGAGGCGTCAGCCGAGGCTGATACCATGGCGTGATCCGAATAACATAGAAATTTTTATCTTTTGGTGTCAATTGAGTTAAACATCGTGCATTTTTTGTTAGAAAATATTCCCGAAAGGCAGTCGTTTTCTCGATGCTAAGTTCGTTGTTTCAGTACTATAATGAATCAAATAGAGTACTCAGTCCGAAAAAATGCGACATTTTGTCATTATAAATGACGATCAAAATGATGTCGTTATGACACGCCAGAAGATGAAATGATGTTTAGAGAACCATGACATCTTAATGCAAAAAACAAACAACTCAAAGAGGAAAATGAGTTTTAAAAAACTATATTTTGGAGTTGGGTGAAAAAATTAACACACTAGTAAAATAAATTGAATTTTTCGAAAAAAAAAGATATTTTAAATGAATAACTTTCTTGGGTAATTAAAAAGTACAAATTATAGTTTTAAAAAGGAAAATAAGTCATAATCAGATATTGTTAAATATCCCAATCAAAAAATAGATCTTAAATATAATAACGTTCCTGTAATTATAATAAAACCAAAGTAAAATCAAACAAATAAGAATAGATGTAATATGTAAAATGAATCCAGCAAATCTCAGGTTAATGTTACAAAAGTAAAAGGTCTTAAGAATGGTGGAATATTTATAAAAGCGTCTTTCAAAGAAAAAAATAAGAAGATTTTAATATTCTTATTTTTTACAAATGCTGTGCTTATGGACATAAAACTAAAGATTGCTTCGGAGATCAAGTGTGCTCTTTTTGTTCAGGAGTTCACAATTTTTATGAACATAAAGGAGCAAATTCTGTGTAAGTTAACTAAGTAACACAGAGCAAAAGAAAACAATAAAAAGATAAGTAGCAATTATGAAGTCCTTATTTATGTTACGTCAAATGTATTATATACGCTATAAGTTGAGGAGTCAAGAAAATCAAAATAAAATATGCTTTATAAAAATTCTTTATTTAAATTCATGTAGCATGAAAACTAAAATATAATAATTTTAAATTATATCAGAAACATGTATTAAATAAAACGAGGAAAATCTCATAAATTTTGTTTTAATTTTTGTTATTAGACAAAAAATTGGAGGAGGATTGGGCATTTTTGTAAAATATAACATTGGATTTGAAATTATTGAAAATATCAACAGTGAATGATCATACATTGCAACTAGTTTAAAAATAAAATACAGTATTTGTATCAACTTTTTGGATGAAAAATTCTAACATAACAGATCTAAATTTACACAAAAATGTATTGGTAATGTAAACATTAACCTCTTGGCAGATAATCAAACAAAAAACTTACAGACAGTTGCCTGTCAAATAAAATAAAATTTCGCAAAAGATGGTTTCCCATATAAATGAAATAACTAATGGATCATGTTTTAACCACATCATTAAGCAAGGTAAATATGGAATCTAGAAAATTTAAAACCAACCCCTTAAGTGACCATAAAATTCTTGTAAAATCAGTTTAAAATATTCCCAAGTTTGAAATTATTACCTTAAAAAAGTATGACATTATAACATTAAAAAGGAATTGTCACTCTTAAATGAGCATAAGAATATGTTTTATGAGCCAAATGGTTATTTTACTGCAATTACTCAAAGTTTCCATTCCGCTTTTTATGTAATAAAAGTAAAAAGAAAGTCAAATTCCAAGCAAATGTTTAATGAAGAGCTAACAAAATTTATTAAAGTAAGGGATGCTTTTTACCGCAGAGAAAAACAGTCCCAAAAAATGCTAATTTGGCCGAAATATGCAAATTATGAAAATTTCGTTAAAAAGAAGATTTGGTTAGCAAAAAAATTTTCTACAAAGAACAGTTTGAACAAAGTACCATAAAAGAAATTTGGGATAATAGAAATCATTTATTAACTGGTAACTTAAAAAAAAAAGAAGCCAGTGATCTAGTAATATGTGAAGAAATGATCCGTCACTTTACCAACATTAGACAATGAATTGTTCTAAAGCAAAATTCTATTTGGAGGAAGAAAAAAATAAGATATTAACCAAATTTCCAGGTCTTTGTCAGAAATCATACCAAGATATAAAAGATATTTTTGATAGTTTAAATACAAAAAGAGCCAGTATTTATGATAAATTTTCAAATGGTATTATTAAAACAGTCAAACTTGAATTGATTTCGGTCACAACACATTTAGCCCGACTATCTTTTAGAAAATCAAAAAAAAAATAGCAAAAGTTATTACAGTATTAAAAGTGATAAAACTAATGTCCCAAATAATTATCGACCCATATTAGTTTTGCCAGTTTTATGTTTTTGATCGTCTGTATGGTTTTCGCAAATCCAGACATACAGAGATAGCTGTAACATATATAATTACTAATATTCAATCAAATATCAATTAAGATAAAAAATGGGCCATATGGTCTCCTGATTTGTGAGGCATTCGATACTACTGATCACATTATTTTATGTAGAAAACTTTAGGTATTGAAATTCGGGGTAAAATTTATTGTTGGTTCGAAAATTATTTATGAAACAGAAAGTAATTTGTTGACATGGAAAGTAAGATGAGCTCTCCAAAGACAATTAGTTGTGAAGTTGCTCAAGGTCCTGTGTTCGGTTCTATTTCGTTTCGTATTTAAATAAACTCCATAGCTAAATTAAAATTAAATGGAAGCATGACGTTATTTGATGGTGACACCACTATTATACATTTTGCAGATTATATTAGGGAATTAAATTTAATATTGAAAAAGTCTTAAAACTCGTATTTAATTGGTTTCAATCTCACACATATCGATGGCAATTTAAGTAAACATATCGAAATTGGTAGAAATTATGTCCTTTAATAGGCATCTTTTTCAAAATTCAAGAACTTTCTATTTAACTACAATTTTAAATATATTAGTGTAATGCATCCGTACAATACTAAACAAATTAATTTACTAGAAACAGCTATTTAGGTAAAAGATCATTTCTATACAAAGGCGTTAATATATATATCTAGAATCTACTTATAGTTTTAAAAAATACTAAGAAGATAAGATTATTTAAACCACATTTAAAAAAGTGCCTTCTTTCAAAACATGTTTTGAAAATAATGTATACAAAGCGGTTTATACAAATGACGTTTGGCGAGTTACTCTACAACTGTTACGTTTCCTGAATGTGCTCATTAGATCGTATAAATCAAGATCTGGCGCGGTGTTGCCAGTAGCGAGATTAAGGTCTCCTCGTTTAGAAATATTTCAATATGTATTTTAAAGGCTATTGGAAAATAATGCGAATTACAAAATTATGTTTTAATACAGACATATATGCATTAAACCATAAAACTAATATAACTCTGAATAGATATCAATTCTTCTGAAAGACGGTAAAGATGAAATTCATTTAAAGGTTCTTTGATTTTCCAATGGTTGTGGTATCTATTCGGATGTAATATGTCTTTATTTTAAGTAAATAAATTTAGTATTAGGAAGTTTCTATTTTTACAAAAAGGAAAAGCTGAAACTCATATTCGTAAAATTAAAAACGTAAGTGAGAGCGTCATATATCTGTAGATTGTTTTAAAAAACTGCTATTTATTTGTGTTTTAAATGTATATAATTTAGTATTACCCAGATAAATATTTTGAGATGAAAATAACATACTGACTATGTTCAGTTGGATTCCACTGGCAGGTCTTATCAATTAATATAACTAAATAACTTTATAATAGCGAGAGACCTACAAGTTGCCTTTTACCAACAAGATCTAACCTCAAATAAAGATAGGTGTCATCTACGCTGTTATTTGGGATTGTTAAAACTAAATTAAAAATGATTCATAAGCAGGGGGAAAAGATCCAAAATAGTTTGTTTTTTAGTGTAAAACCTGTATTTTATTTATTACTACGAATTGTTTCATTTTTATTTTAAATATATTTAAAACAGCCTAAATTGATCTAGATGTAGCTATGTCCAATAAAAACTGCATTGTGAGTGAATATGGAAATTTTTTTATGTTGTGAATAGCAGAAGTAGGATGAAATCAACCACTACAATCCAAGTAGGGTACACTTATTAAGCGTTTGCCATTTCAAAAGTAACAATCTGGACGTCTAGGTATCGACGAAAGAAAGAAATAGATTATGATTATATCTGTCATTTTTTTAAATTGATTTTTTCTTTTAGAAAAAAGAAAAAAAAGCATGGAAAGTCAATCTTTCGTAGAGTTGTAGTGATAATTTTCCCTAAAAAATTTAGAGTTACGGTGGTTTTACCACATTGTTAATAACTTGGCTCCCAACAGATTTTTTTTTTAGGAAATTGCCAAAAATTATTACGATTTTCAAATGTTTTGTTGTGGACATAATTTGTATGATGTACATTGGCAATATATTTTAAAACATAAGGAACAAAGAGCTTTACTATTTTAGAGGAGCTAATTTGTATTAAAATTTCTTTCATTAATTGTTTCTTATAATTTGACCAGGTGCAAAGTGATAAAACCATGTTTCAATCCTCTGAGAGGGATGAACATTTCCAGTCTAGCCGACAACGTAACAAATAAATAGCAGCCAAATATCAAAATCAACCAGTGACAGTGATTATTACATTGTCTACCATATCGAGAATACAAAAATTCGATTAAAAAAATTTACAAGTTCCGCGTATTCGCACTAAGGGACTCACTTTGAGCAACAGTTTTGATTATTGCAAATCACAAGTAAACATCTTCTTGTCACACTCGCAGTTCTTCCATCGTCGTGTTTTGCTTCGAATTCAGCTGAGTGTTCTTTTTCGTTAATGTGCCAGTATTGATCAGCTGTATGCTATGAGTGGACAGCAACGGTTGATTTTCATGTACGTTACGTGAACTTAAGGTATTTACGTTTGCCTTGTTTATTTTAGGAGGTGGCGGAGGATGTCTGGGGAGGGTGACGTTATTTTGTGGCAAGTCCGCAAATTCCGGGGGTGGCAGTTGATGATGCGAGTGATGGTGACCCAATATAGTTGCAGGATCACCTTTCACGCCTATTATACTAGACTCTAAGTCACCACAAATGTTATTAGGCATTTGACCGTTTTCGTTGCGTTTTTTCGGTTGATGGCCACTATTTTCGCTCATTCGCGATTTGTCTCTTTGATAGTATACACCCGCAAATATAAGAACGTTCAGGATAAGCAAGGAGCAACCGATAGCGATTGTTACACTAAGAGCTGTGGAGTAGGCTGCGAAACCATCTTCAACGGTATGTTGAGTTGTACTTATGCCACCTAGAAAATATAAAAAATTGTATTAGTACCAAGCTATTTTTTGTCATACTTAAATATAACATGAATATGAGGAAACAAGTTTTTTACCTACAAGGGCTTTTAGATACCGACAGCTTTACATTAAGTTGATTCGAGCAGCGTAAATCTATTATTAGTTAGACTAAAATATTTTGATTACATTAAACTCTATTTAAAAAGAAAAATAATTTAGAAAAAACAAAGTATAAGAAGAAAAGCGGAATGGGCAAATCATCTGACACAATCAAAGAATTAAACCAATTGGAAATTTGACCACAATCACTAATTATTTGATTTTTTAATTGGTCGATTACTCAAATTGTAGTTTTCCTATTTTCATTCCTATAATATAGCATATTTCAAAGCCATTTAACGTATTATTGCGACTATGCGTAAGTCAAAACATTAAACCTGACAAATTATTTTACCTATTGGATACATAACATGCATATATCTAATACATTATAATATTTTTGGAAATATAACATTTGCATGCTGACTATATATTTATATACATTATTCTGTATTATGCAATATTTATAAAACTATAGTGCAATTGGCAGATGGCCTGTAATATAATAGAGGCATGGGGAGGAGAGGCAGGTCTCACGGTTAACCCTTGGAAGACCGAGATGATCCTCTTCTCAAGAAGAAAGATTTTAGGAGAGTTTTGGCTCCCAAAACTGTATGGTCAACAATCGACCTTAACAAAAGAGGTTAAATACTTGAGAGTTATAGTTGAGCTGGAAGGCGCATATTGGTAGACTAACGAATAAATGAATAGCGACCTTCTGGCAGCTCCGTAGAGCGGTGGTTTCAAGTTAGGGGCTGCGTTCTAGAGTCATGACTGGCGTCCAGAGACTGGCCAGCTTTGCGACAACCGGAGCAATAAGAACGACACCGTTAGCAGCTTTGGATGTTTTGCTAGGGCTGCTGTTTTTGCTGACTTTCATTAAGAAAGATAATGCCAACTCACCTGCGAATAAGAGTCGCAGGAGCATGGCATGCCAGAGAGGAGGTTGTGGGTCATGCAAGGATCTGACATAAAGAGAGATACCGATGCCCACCTATAGAGTAGGACGACCCCCAGGTAGCCTGTGGTGGAATAAGGGTTATATTCTCTCAATCTCGGAAAAAGAGGATTGGGAGAGAAACAAGGGAGACATTTTCGAGGGATGCACTTAGATAGATAGAGAGTATGGCTGGGTGACTTGCGCCAACCTATTACTTAGGCCTCTCAGGTGGGCCCATTGTAACTTCCTTCGGAGTTTTACTCGTGGAGCCAGCCAACTGCATTGATGTAGTTCAGCACCGTAGCGGCCGAGCATCCTCCGATTGTGGCCATTTCTGGCCATCTTTCTCCCATAATGGATTCTCTAAGGGGTGCACTTGTTTGTTATACAGATTTTTCACGTATGGCATTATTGCAATTCTTGGGGTCAGGGGGTCAGGTGTATAAGACCGAACAGATCGGATCCAGCTTGCATTTGGGAAAGTTTTTCACGGTGTTTCAGGCTCAGGTGTACGACATTTTAATGGCAACAACGATGAGGGAATTCATAGAAGGAATAGAGGAAGAGATTGTCATTTGCTCAGATAGTCAAGTAGCCCATGTTGGGATCAGCATTGATTCAGGAATGTGATGACAGGCTGGAGCAGTTGGCACGGAGTAAGAGGGTGAGGTTGGTTTGGGTGCCGGGATATTGTGGGATTGAGGGTAACGAGAAATCAGATGAACTTGCTAGACTCGGAGCCGCCAGTACATACCTGGGGGCCAGAACCGGCTTTATGTATTACTAGGCTGCAGATAAGGACTGCACTCGACGAATGGGCGCATCAAGAAATGCGATGTAAGTGGGACCAGTTTGAAGGAGGCAGGCAAGCTAAAGACTTCATTGTGAAGCCCGATAAAGGCTGAACAGAGTGGCTATTAAGGAGGCACCTCTCTATTTTAGGTTAGGTTAGGGAGGAGGACTCTACCCGCACGGAGTGTCAGGAGGAGGAGGAAACTCCACTCCACTTGTGCAGGTGTTAAGTACGAACAAGACGATGCCAGGTTATTTTTGGTACTACGGTCTTGCATAAGGATGCAGTCAAGGAACTATCCTGCAAAGATATCCAGACCTATATAGAAAGGACAGGTAGATTTAGGGATGGAAACCTGGTGGCGTGTGGCGGATGAGGGAAGGTTTGGCGTAGACTGAACGGGTCTTATAGGCCTACCAGTCAGGTATCTAGAATCTAGACCTCTCTCCAATTACTACTACTACATAGTGCAATTCAATATTATAAGTAGGTTGTTTTTCAGTTATTAAGCAAACTAAATTAGTCCAGCAATCAATGTAAAATAAGTGATATAGAGCCTGGTCATTTGAATTTTTGCACATTTTAATCTACTATAACTCATTTTGCAAGATGCAAAATGACCCAAAAGTATATCGTATAGCTAGTTACCATGTTTTTTATAACATTAAAAAAAAATATAAAAAATAGTCAATTGTGAAAGATATAGGATAAATGAGACAACCTGTAAATTTTACTTTCAATAGCTAGGTCCCTTTCCCGTATTTAAAATATACCAGGTTAAAATATAAATGAGATAATGAAAAAAAGCTATGATGTCATAAGACCAATGTGTGTGACGAAGATTTTGTTGCTTTCTCCTTTGCATTTCTCTTCTCCTTTAATGTTATACAAAACTTGGCTAATAGCTATATAATTTGATTCTCAGTCATTTTGACATTTTGGAAAATAGGAGAATTATCAATACATACTAATACATTCTTATTCATTTAACAAATAAAACAAGTAGGTAGTGTATCCTCTTGTATTATACATAAAAGTTATATATCTTTTATTATCTTATCGTATTTGTCTAAGCAAACGCGAAGACAAGCTTAGTAATCTTAGTTAAAAAATACCCAGTGTTTGTATATTTAAGTTAGTAAAATAAAAAGAACTTCGGAATTCTGAGAATCCTGTATAATATCTTTTAATTTAACAATACATCGTTAAGAAAATGTATTTTAACCAATTAAATCTTTTGTTGTACTTTTTAAGATAGTTTTCTCTGTAGTGATCTGCATTATTTGTTTCAAAAACTAAAAAGCCATTATCTTATTTATTTCGATTCAATGACTATGTACGGATCTAAATTGGCGACACTTCACAATTTAAAATAAAAGGAAAGAATCCTAATGAGGGAAGTTCCGGGTAAAGGAAATTTATCGAATTTTTTGTATTGTGGAAAGTTTGCAGGATTAATATTACTTATATGTTAAAGTAAAGGATTGTTCTTTTCAAATTCCTTTAAAAAAAAAACTTACTAATTTTTGGTTTTCCAAACGTTCTTTTTATCGGTAAGGGAATAAATGATCCTAGTAAAAGTATATAGTCTTTGTAGGTAGATTTATTGGAAAAATTAGTATCTGCTTGTGCAGTTTTTGTTTTTAAAAAGCATATTTTTGTATTGAAAAATTACAGACTTTCCAATATTCTTTATTATTAAAAGTTTTATGTTCTTTTTTTAACAAAAAAAAACACACTTATTAAGCTCGGTCATTATGTTTATCATATGGCTGAATATCCGACTCGGTCCCCAGACTAATTCCATTTCTATCTATGATCCACATTGATCTATATATCGACATAGACCCCACCTTCAACATCAAAATTAGATAAAAACAGCAAGATACATAAAATCTTTTTTTTTAAGTTTGTTATACGTTCAAACTTAGTTAACAAACCTACTATGTATTTACGAACATATTTTTGAACCATTACATCACATCATAAACAAAGCATAACTTATATAGTGACAACCATTTTTTGTAAACTAAATTATACTTGCCTAATTCTTCTACCCTTTCAGTAGAGTCAGCAGATCCTGTCGTTGCTAATATATATGATCCGTTACCAAAAAGAGTTTTAAATTCCGTAGGAGCCTCCGTGGTGGGAAGTTTTTTTGGATTTAGGGATGGAAGTTTTGGAGGAGGTTCATCGTCATCGATCAGTTCATGATGTGAAGAAGGAACATCGTCCCCTCCGGGTTTGTGAAGGTCAGGCACTAGATTTAGCCAGAACGACAGTCGATGGGCCCGGTAATGATTTTTCAACTTAGGCTTTTGATCTAAAAAAATATAGAACTTTAGATATTTGAACAGTATGATTTTTGGTTTAATGGATACAAAATAATAATAATTATGTCTTAAATTTATTTTTGAGCCGGTAACATTTTTTTGTGTATTTAATATTTATATTTGGCAGATTTCGAGCTATGGCGGAACACGTGCAATTTTGGGTAACGATAAATATTACAAATATGAATGGATTGCTTTACTGTTAAGACATTGTATTAAAAATTAGTATCTACATAATAAAATTCGATATCAAGATATTTTAAGAACATATAGAGAGTGTTGATTTTGTACGGGTTTACTATTTAATTTGTGGAATAAATTATTGTACATTTATTGATTTGCTTTCCTTTTTCTTATTTCACTCCTAAACCAAAATATTGACCAATTAATGTCCACAATATGTTAAAGATTAAGTACACAGTAATAATTGAAGAATCTGTGGGAAAATAGTAACAAACCACTGTATGCTAATATTGAGAAAAGCGACTTTCAAATTTCGAAATAAATGTTATATATGATATATATCTGATATCTTTGTATACAAAGCAAAATTTTAGTTCAGCCTTTATCAACGGAATGGTAAGAAATCTAAATATATATATATATATATATATATATATATATATATATATATATATATTTATATATATATATATATATATATATATATATATATATATATATATATATATATATATATATATATATATATATATATATATATATATATATATATATATATATATATATATGTATATCTATATGCTAAAAGACAGAACCATTATGAATTTTACTTACTTTTTGGTTTCAGCAGTTTGCATCACCCAAAATACTTAAAAGCGAACAAAATAATGTAGTTTTTCCAAAAATGTCGATTATATTTTAAAAATGTAACTTGTTACTTTTTTCTTTAAGAAAATGCCAAATATATTTTAACTTTTAACCAACACTATAATTATTTTTAATAAAAAAAAAATAACCACACAGGAACACAGAAACAAAAAATCAAAAAAGCTAGTTATCAAATTCTTCAGAGTATTTTCTGCACCCGTAATGTTAAGTTTTGCGGCTTATGTGTTTTGGAATGAGTAAAGAAGGAAACTGTGTGAGGTGACGCCATCTATTAACGAATGGTCTTAATTCTTCTGATGTGGCGTTTTACCTTCTTAAATAATTGGTTTAAACCCAAACTTTATTTTTGCCAATTTGTGGCTTGTTACTATTTTTCCCCGGGCTCTTCAATTACTAGTTTTTTAGATAATGTTTAGAATTCAATAGCCACTAGCTTGAATTTAGAATATTAGTAGTTAATTAGCCAAAACAAGAACAGAGATATTTATCAAGTGATATCTAAAATTTCCTCATAAAAATAACTCAAAAAAGCTATATTATCAGGGATCGGAAGTCACTGGTATGGAAATACAGGGTGTTGAAAAATACTTTTTTAAATATATATATTATATTCATTCTAAACAATTCAAAATATAGAAAGCACAACAATAACTTCACAATAGTTTGCGACACGAGGCCAAACATAACTCCCAGAAAAAGTTAATACTCTATATATGTATGTTGCAATTTTAGCTACATACTGTACAGTTAAACTTTTATTATTGAGTGCTTAATATTTTACACAGTGTAAACAGTAAAGCAGCCCATTTATATTTGTAATATTTCAGGAACCTCAAAATTGCCTCTTTATTTTGTTACAGCTCGAAAACTGTCCAATCGACGGAGCGTTTTTTTTGCAAAAATGAGTTAAGAGAGTTATAGTAAATTGCAAATAAAAATTTAAAAAGTTTGACCGAAACTGTTATTTGGTGTAATTTGGTCCTTTAACGTAGTCTCTCCCGACGTTTATGCACTAATGTGATATATTAAATGTAGTTTTTTTTTGTTATATTTCTGTATTACTTGTTCTTGTATACAGATGAGATCTATACACCATTCAGAAAAATAGAATTTATATTTCCGTTATTTTCTGGTTTCCAAAGTTAAATTGACCAAGAGACCTTGCCACACTGGGCATAGTAATAGCAATATACATCTATTTTTAAATAATAACTAACTGTAGATTTGGTGGTAGAAAGAGATAAACTTTGTCAGGATATGATAAATCAGACAGGTCAGAAAATTACGATATTTTTGCAATATTTGAGTTAAGTCAAATTATTCAAAAATCATACCTCTCTCAGAGAGCTCACCCATGAATACGTGGAAATTCTTTCTCTGACGGCTGAGACTGCTCAATTGTATACATTGTTACATCTTTCCATGTAACTGTATAACCGAAAAGCGATCCATCCAATACAGAATAAATGACACCCCAAATGGATCCCAATTTTGTACTGTAATTAGTATAATTGGGATCCATATAGAGATTTCCGCGTAGCCTAACGACTAGAGTTACCAGACCGCAATGCATGGCCTTCGGACCTATTGGTTAAGTTCCTTTATATTTCTGTTTTATGCTATTAATGGTGATCTAATTTGTGTTATTAAAGCATCATTTTTGTATTGTATTTCTGATCGAGTAAAAATACATTTTGCTACTGGTAATACCGAGCCAAATAGTGTTGCGCTTACTCAGTCTTGCAGGAATGTGATGTAAATAATGTATTCCTTCCCCTGCCCTGTTAGGGACAATTCTAGAATCGGCTTTATAAAATAACAAACACGGGAAATAGTATAATACATTTTTAATTTTTATACCCATCTGCCCAGTCCATGGCCTATTTTGGGCCTTTTGTTAAATAGCTTGAGTTAGCCTTAATTCCAGCACAGGCCTGCCTAACTTTTTAATTTTCACTTTATCTGTTCATGAAAAACTGTAGATGTTTCATATCGTCACTTAAGTCTAGTATTATACTCAATTTCATCGGAAAAAACATACCAAGATATTTGCAATAAATATCGACCAGATAGTTCTTAAACGGACAAAATCGGAAACCGAATTTCTCTAGACCGCCATGCGCCACTTTGAGAAAGAAAGAAGATAGGTACATAAATCATGAACTAAAATATAGTTGTTGCTGAAGAAATGTAACAAAACCCTTTTGTGTTATTCTGATTATACCGAATACTATTCGAAGTAGTAATGTTATAGCCCGTGTTATTCACTATGTTGCCACACTTATAAAAATTGTGTTTGTTGTTATAACAAGAATATTTATGTAGTTCGACTTTTTCGCAAATGTATATGATTCAATTTTACGATTTAACCTATTTTTCCATTACTGTGTTACTATCGCTGCTTTTATCTAATAGCAACCATATCTCGATACAGTTTCCGAGGCCTGCTTTTAAAAGCGAAAATAAATAAAAGAAGAATTTTGATAACAGGGCACTTGCATAATTTTTTTCAATAATGAAAATTTGTATGGAATGATTATACTTTACAACCAGAAAAACTTGAATCTATTTGGAATTGGAAAAATATACGTGGTTTAAAACAACACTGACGTCACCGATTTATAAAAAGCAGCTGACAAATGTTCATCAAAAGACAAAGGCCAAAGCAAATAATTTGCCTAAGGTAGATGTCTTTATGATATCAGTTGTTTTTTTTTAATAGAAATATTTTTTTTCATCGGCAGAAATTCAGGCAGAGGTGGATATACAGGTTAATCTTATATTAAACAGAAAAAAGTTTTTAATAGCGCCTTAGATCGCTCGTCCAAGTTGTCCAACAACGGTAACCATTATTTTAAATTATATGTGAAAACTAATAGAAAAATCGAAAAGGAGTGATAAAATGTCTGTGAGTAAAGAGCTTTTTGAAAAAAATCGTATTTCGAACATAACGAAAAAAAATTAGTACACATTCTCAGAATCATAATATTCCGTGTCTAGTCAAGAAATGCCTTCGCAAAGTGTCGTCTGATCTAATAAAAATAACAGATCGCGATGATACCAAAAATGGGTTTGTAAATCTCGTCCTCCAGAGCACTTGATCGTTAAGATTCCTAGATTTTCTTTAATCGTCTCTACAGTCTCTCATAGGCCTCGAAGATCTTTGTTTTAATTGTCTCAGTAGTATAGTAGGCTATATTTTTATTTCAGTCTTTGTGTTCTGTGGACCTTATCCGCCACAAACAGACAAGAAACATTTTTGTAGGCTTCAATAAATTCCACTAAAAATTTTTCCTAGATTTTTTTATAGGTATTTTGTTAATTACCTTAACGTTTAGATGATGTCTTAGATTTTATGCGCAACAGTTAAAACGATTGAGATGAGGCGTTATTGAATTTAAACTGCCACGTTGGAAGGAAATCCGCACTTCCATTTTATCAGGAAGCACGATAAGTCGCATTGAGAAGAATATCAAGCATCGGCAGATAATCGTGACTGTGTATCATGAGAGCTTGTAATGATCATCCAATTTCCATATCATATAATTTTTCATATCTTGTTTCAGCTAAAAAAATAATGATTAAAACCTTTAAATTAGAAGCTTAAAGCATAGTTTAAATATTAGTATATGTTCGGTGCCTAAAGTAACTTGTATCAAACTGATCTTCGCATACAAATACTATTGTACTAATATAGTAAAAATTTTTTGTTCAATGGCATTTAACCAACCAGTTCTCCTATCGTACAAATCAGACGTGCTCGAATCAATTGTGCGGTTAGTCGATTTTCGTGTTTTGTGTATATGAAAAATATGAGTATTAGCGAGTGGCGATGGGGTTGAACCGCTGAGCCATATATATGACTTGGGGGGTTTGATGATCAAGAGATGCAGCGAAAGAGGGTCCCAAATAACTCAAATATCAGGAGGTATAAACAAAGGAAATAGATTAAAAACAAAACACATTAAAGATCTGTAAGTATATTAGATACAAATATGTAGCAATAGAAAATGTTAGATTCGCATTCGAAAGACGTACAGAAAGTAATTCTCAGCTGCCATAGATACGGACAGCAGGCAAAACAATGAAGAAGTATACGCCGTTGTGAAAAATGTACTCATAATCTCTCACTGTTCGAAAATAATCAATGTTTCGATTGTAAAGGCGCCCACAATACATGGGATTTTAGTACCTTTCCTGAATTTTCAAACCAAAAAGTCTGACGCACAGGTCTTGGTCTAGAGAAAATATCCGGGCAAAAAATATTCATTTTAAGTATATCGAGTGTAACAACACACCAAGCAACGCGTTTTTGTTTTTATGCGTTTTACCGCCCAGCCCTTTCGCAGAACAAGATCCGTGCGGCGGACTATATTAGAAAGTTTATCCATTTAGTCCAACCAAAAAATAAAAGAACGAGTCCGGCGGTACAGACCCAATGAGAAGCAAGAGCATATACGTATAATAAGACTATATTCGCTCCCGAACCAGAAAGGAAGAATATTTAAGGATCCCCCTTGTCAATATGGAAACTATATTAACAAGGAGGACAATATTTAGGAAATATTCATCCAAAACATCAGGTGTTATCATTGTTATAGTTAACTCTTTAAAAGAGAAAAAAATGATCCTAATAATTTAAATGTTGTAGAGCTTATAAAAAATAAATTTTTCAGTTATTATTTATTAGAAATGAATGATTAGAAGCACTTCACCTATGGAATTTGACATTTTTAAATATCTGGCTTGAATACTGTAGGTTTTGTAACAAAAATTCAAACTTACGAGAAATATGGATCAAAGTTAATAGGTATAAAATATTAAGCAAAATAATAGAATCCCAATCAACACAAATGAAAACGAGTGGATATGCAAATTTCATGAAAAAATAGCACCATGTTGGGTAGAATCTCCTGAAATTATAGTAACAAAATCTACAGCATGCATATTTTTAAAATCGTTTTCAATGATAGAGTTAGAAAAAGCCCCACGAAAGAGAAATATTGATAATATCCATTACTCGATGCTTGCTAATTTGTATGTGGATTCAAAAACTATAATATTCAATACTTTCAGTAGCATTTGGCAAAATCATATAGGGGATCCACAAGGCTGGAAAAATTACGGCATTATGCAAGTTTTAAAACCAGGAAAGCCACCAGTTAGGACATTGGGTAGAAAAACGTGATACATTTCCAAGTAGTGAATTCGGTTTTCGTAAGGGTTGTTCTTTCCAAGAATTATAACCAATTTCGTTACGGACATCTAGATATCATCCATCAAGATACCTCGGCAGTTTTTTTATATTAAAGGAGCGCACGACCATGTAAATATTTTAACACAAAAAATCAAAACAACAGGAATAGGAATAGGAACACTAAACACATAAAAAATTGTGACAATTATTTTGGACCAAAAATAGGACCAAGGATTACCACAAGAACAGACTTTGAAACTTGGTTCAAGACAAAACATTTACAATTTGCCATCGATCTTTGTATATATTTATTTACACGGTCAATAGAAGAAAATCAAGAAAATCTCAGCAGGGCCATTTAAAAGGTTCGTCTATGGACAAAAGTAACGGAGTCTCCGAGGACAAATCAGTTGTGGATTTCACTAGGGAGTTACACTAAAAACATATTATTGCCACAGTTGGGGAGCAAACCCTAACACAGGACTATTGTAGATACTTGGGCGTGAAGGGTGTGTCCCAGTTTTTATTTCCTTCTCGTTTTTTTTACTTAAACTTGTCATATGACAATGACTGTGTTCATTTTTTCTTTTGAATGTTGACCGTGTTTATTGCTGTAACTTACTGATTATTAATTGTCTTTTTACCTAATATTTTTTATATAGACTAAATGTGTGAGTGCATTCAAATGCTGTTAGACATAAGGCTGCATTTTTGTGTGTAATTTGTTAATGTTCTAATGAAAAATGTCTCTTGTATTTAAATGTTGCGAAAGCAAAGCTAACAATAATTGGATTTGTTTAATATGCAATAATATCTCCCATCCCGGCTGTTTAGGAAAACTCAAATCTTATACTGTGATAGGAAAATTTAATCTGGTGTTCAAGACAGTGTGTTGCTATTGAGGAAAATGATAACCCTGATCAAACTGATAAATTACAAATTAAAATTTACGAACTTAGAAAAGAATTAAGTCTTCAAAAAACTCATATTGAAAAACTTAAAAGAAACTCCGTTATTTTTGAAGTGAATATAGTAGAAAACGAAGAAAAATACCTAAGAGAAATTGAATTCCAACGATTACAACTGGTTAAGTTAAAACAGAAAATAGATAAACAAAACAAATTAATTGCCGAAAAGATTGACATTGAAGCTTCTAACTCTGAAACTCAAACTTTCTTTCATTTGATTTCCTCATCTACCCAAACACTACAAGTAAATAAAAATCAGGCCGGCCAAACTGGCTTCAGTTCTGACGCTATTGCTACACCTGAAATAAATGGGTTAACTAATTCAACATATTCGGCTACCCAAACAGCAAAAACTCATAAATGTCAAGCTTCTCAGACATTGATTACTAATCAAGATGAACATAGATATGACCCCAGTATGAAGATTTGAAATGTCGGATGCCAAACTGATACAGTGCCTACAAATTTAAACATTGAAATGGAACTTCAAGAACCTCAAAGCCTGAATGGAAACTTACTTACTTTTGTTGAAACTCTTGAAATAGACAATCTTTAATTTAACTAATATGACCACCCTAAATTCAATTATTTATGGTAGTAAGAGAATTTTTAATCATCTGCCTCTAGATTTACGACAAGAACAAAATGGGTGGGTGTTTAGAAAAAAATTAGAGTCGCTTCTTATTACGCGACCATTTTATGACTAGGACCATTTCTTTCGAGACGGGCTTAACTAGCGACTTGTGGTGTTGAATTATCTATTTGTTTATCTCTTAATTTCTTATCGCCTTTTACATTTATGTTTCTATGTTATGTCAATCAACTGTTAATATGTCATTTGTTTTTATACCTTTGATTTTTATTTTATTTTAAGGAATTAATTTAGTAGTTAAATTAAATTTAATAGTAGTATATTTATATGTATCTATGTATGTGTGTATGCATGTATGCGTGTGTATGCACAAAAGTGGAAAATTATTTACCAAGTGCACCAATAGTAGCAATGAAAGCAGAAGCCTGCAAACCTCCGCTAAATCTCAGTAGACAATACCTTGCCAACAAATGTATTGTCAAACTACATTCAGAAAATAGTTACCACGTCACAAATAAATCAACTTATATAATTATGCTTAATTCACAGATACTGAAGTTTAAATTAATTGTAGAAGGATTTATACATGTATCGGAATTTGCCAATGATATTTACACCTCAGACAAACTTCCCAACTTTCTGATGCACTATTAGCACTTTTCACAAAAAATAAATGTGGAATAGATAGAACTTTACAAAAAGAGGATATGCGGTATACTACCTAAGGAAAAATATCAAGATTAAAAGGCAGCTTTCCAAACACTCCTCAATTTTCTTTGCAGACCTGTCGGCAATTAGAGATGCATACAAATTATGTTTCGAAAATATTTGTCAAGGTTATATAATATGCACCGATTGCCTAAGTGCCTTACAAAAACTAAAAATAACTTCTCCAGTTACTAAAGTAATACCTCAGTGATAATGAGGTAATAGACAAACTAGCGAATAGAATAGAATAAAAACTAATTTCTTTAGCACATTTAAAAACAAAATGTGGCAAGATTCGCAATCTGTATATGAGACAGCTATAAATGGTACTTATTTTTGAAACATTAAGACTGTATTGAACAGGAAATCGTAGTTCACCAATGTTCATAATAAAAAAATGATTCGAGGGATTAAGAACACAACATATGATATTATTTCAATATCCATCAAATATCATTAATATAAATCACTTTATATGTCACTAAATAACTTAAAAATAAGCCCTCTTTTAATCTCCGAAATCTTTTGACATACATTTCAGTAACTCACAGGCCTTGTTTGGCTGAATAGTACTTTTTAAGTTCATATGTATCCTCATGTTTTCACACTAAAATAACTTATGGCTTCTTGTTTGTATTTCCTCTCAGGGAAGCCAACCGGAAAGCGACACCATCCCGTGAGTGTCCCTGTCTAATTCCCAGATATATTACGATTAAAAATACAAATATAGAAATATAAAAAAAAATAAAAGTAATAAAAAAGAGGCAAATTTAAGGAAAAAAATCAAAAAAGATGCAAACGAAGAAAAGATTGAACAAAAAAGAAAAAAAAGAGCATTATACATTACAAAGGTAA
This sequence comes from Kuschelorhynchus macadamiae, assembly GCA_030620095.1. Classification (NCBI taxonomy): domain Eukaryota; kingdom Metazoa; phylum Arthropoda; class Insecta; order Coleoptera; family Curculionidae; genus Kuschelorhynchus; species Kuschelorhynchus macadamiae. The sequence continues at coordinate 66,523 of JAUTXW010005358.1, read as the reverse complement.
GTATAAAACACAATAGGTAATATATATATTCATTTGAGATAGCAGTGGATTACAACTGGATAATGAAAAGTTTACCTTTTACAAAGAAAATATGACAATATACATTGTAGATACCGAATAATAAACAAATAATTAATTAAGGAAAAAAAAAGGCTGGACTGTTGGAATATTTCATTTGCTATTGAAACTTATGAATACACATACACATAGCTACTACATTGACAACTAACTACAGGATGAAAATACATCTAAAATATAGTCATATTCCCTATATTTATGTTTTTATTATTAGATCGATAATATTATTATCAAAGACAAAGTAGCCAATATACTCCTTGGTTTGTCCATTATTCAATATTTTAGTGATTTTTTGGCAATAGGAAAAAACCTGACGTAACATCACTTCAACTTCCACTGAAGTGTTAAAAAAAAGAGCGGAAATTTACTTCTACCCTGTTAAGTGTATGCGGTTTTCTACACGTCGCACGGTGATCAAAAACGACAATCTAGCGGGATAAAAGTCTACATTTTTTATATTACCAAAATAGAAAAAAATATCTCGGTTCTGATAAGAATTGATTGCCAGTTATAACTTCAAAAATTATATTTTTCAATATGCACCACAGACTCGTCAAACAGAAATCAAAACTGGCTTTGGATTTTTACTTCCTTTAAATGACGCATAACACGTCCCATTGTCATGTCAGTGGTTTAGACAAGTTTCTACAAGAGTTACGTGTCACTTTTTTGGAACTTTTAAAAATGGTTAATATTCCTCAAGGTAAATGCTTTAACTGTATATGATCCAATTTTGCAGAAGTATTTGATTTTGCTTTATTTTTGTTGTATTTTGCCCATGGTGTTTTTAATTTTCATTTAAAACTTAAAATAGAATATTTACAAGACCAGAACTTTTTTGGTATCACTTAGTGCTACCCAATCTTAACTGAATATTAATCGTTAATTCATGTGCATTTAAAAAAGTAGTTGACATCGAACAACAAGACATATTATCATATAAAAACAAATCTTAAGGTGTGTTCTGTATAGGCTTAAAAGTATATGTAGTAAGTCCAAGATAAGAATGCACTGCATGTAGTTCTCGGAAATGGTAAGAGATACGGAGTCGAAAAGTTGCGCATTTTTTTGAAACTTTAAAAATTTAAAGCCTTTCCATAAATATCCGAGAAAAAAAGAAATATAGCAAAATGGTTTTTATTTCCTCCTGAGTTTATTTATTGGGATATTTTGAAAAAAATGTCACATCGTTGTAGCCACTTTTTCCCCTCTTTAAAACTACGTTAATAAATTGAAGATCAGACGTTTCATCTCCGAGCGGCCATCAACTTCATTTTTTTAAATACGTACCTGAATATTTCATTTCATTATTTGGAATCTTATGACTTCTAAAATACAATGATGTGTCACACTTACCCAAAAAATGCATAATAAAGAATATACACATAAAGAGCAATGTGTTAAAGACAGATGGTTTTACGAACCTCTTTAAATATGTATGTGTAACAACATTTTTTCCGTTCACAATCCAGGTCCGTATTTAAAAAAATGAAATTGATTATAGACATTCAGAGACAGGTTTTAAATTTATTAACGTAATTTTGTAGAGAGGAAAAAGGGGCAATAATGATGTGACATATGACTTATTTCAAAATATCTCGTAAAATAAACTTAGGAAAAATTAAAATCCATTTTGCAATATTTCAGTTCTTCTCGGATATTTCCGGAACGGCTTTGTATTTTTAAATTTTCAAAATGACATATTTTTAAGTACTAAAATGTCTAACTTTTCTTTAATTTAACCGTCCCTGTATTTGTTACCGCTCAGATGAACAAACAAGGGTTACCGTTTTCGAGATCCCTATGCTGTGCATTCTTATCTTGGTCTCACTGTCTGCATAGGTACGGTTAGATAATTGATTTCCTATATAATACTATAGTTATACCAGGATTGAAATTATGAGAATTATTTAATTTCAGGGGAACACTTTCTGATTGGATAATTTTTTTCTCTAAGACACTTTCGAGGGGTGAATTATATCTCCAGAATTCAATGGGTGAAAAATGGTGCTAAGTGGTATCTTGTTATAAAAGTAACTTGAGTGACTACAGATCAATGCAAATTTCAAAAATCCACTTGGTTGTTTTTAAAATATTTACTTTTAAATGTACTATGAAGAGAAATAAAAAAAATACATTACTACTTTTTAAAGATTTCGAAAGACTCGTCAGATTAATTAAATTCCAAAAATTATTTCACATGGTTTTGTAAATTAATACGATGCGCACTTTTTGTTTTGAGAAATTGTGTCTTCGTGTCTCTCTAACTACGGTTTTTTTTTATTTAAGGTACACCTGTTACTTTTTCGCGGCTTAGCCTGTTCAATGTCTTAAGATCCAAAGCCTCGTTTAAACCGCTAGAATCAAAAAACATAATTGCGCTCTCCCATCATATCACAGGATGAAGAATAGATTAGAAAAGCGATTAATACTTTTTGTATTCTGTTATACAGAAGATGGAAAAAATGAAATTGAAACTTTCCAAATTCTTAGAAAAAATCTAGATTGGCTTAATGAAGATTGTATTGCATGTTTTGTATATTGTAATATCGAAGGTAGATCGACGTCATCGGGGAGTTCGGATTTTCTTGGTCGATCAAAAAAAGAAATTTGTTGAAGCAATAAAAGAACTAAGCAGAAAAAGGTACAATTTTCAAATCTAATAGCAAATAAGAAAGTGTTTGGCTACACAAATGAAGCTGTACTCAAGCGGGAATCGAGATGCTGCTGCTCTTGTTCATAAGATTACTTATTGTCCAAGAAGAGCAACGTGTCTAAAAAAGGCAGAATTCCTCAAATTGCACCCTGAGACATATTCACCTGAGAAGGCTTTAACTTTATTTGTTAGTTAAAACTCACTCGAAGGCAATACATTAACCTAAGGGAGTCGGCAAAAACTAAAAATCTAGCAGAAGTTCAACTTCAAGCTTTGTTGGATCACATAGCTCAAAGAATTGCTTGCTCGCAATATCCGGCCATTCAGTCCATTATTAATTCCGAAACAGATTTTTGTATGTTTTATAAGTTTGGTGTAGAGTGGAAGCCAAATCAACTGTAATCAGAATTTTAAATCTAATGGAGCTGAAAGCAGCAGCGATTCGTCGATCTTGTTAACCTCTATAGTCCCTTTGCAACTCCATGTAAAAGATGCTACAAAACGTATAATATGGCAGAATCTACGTACTTCCTCAACACGTTTCTGCCGACCAATAAAATTACAGTTTATAAAAAAACAACTGAGGTTTTAAAAAACGAATTTCGATATTTTGAAAATCAAATTGCTAATGCACCAATTGTTCAAAACTGTGATTGATGGCAAGGTTTTCACTACTTTATCAGCCAAGTTCTTCTCAAAAGTGCTTTATTTGCAAAGCAGGCCTATCGCAATTTAATAATCTAGATTTAGTAACTTCACACACATCAGATCCTTTTATACTTGATTTTGGAATATCTCCCTTACATGCTTATATAAGATCGTTTGAAACTTTGTTACATATATCATATAGACTGGGTTTTAAAGCCTGGCAAGTAAGAAAACCAGAAAATAAAAGACTGTTTCATATACGAAAAGAAAAAGTAATTAGTTTATTTCGAACTAAAATGGACCCTTTAGTTGATTCTATAAAGCAAGGATTTGAAACCACTAACAATAGATATACGGCCCGAAAATTCTTTTCTAATCCGGAACTAGCATCAAAAATTAGATCGATCGAACAAAACACTAATTTATAGATTTAGCGTAATCTAAAAGCTATAAATTGCAGTTTAAAGTCAATCCTAGTGGTTTTGACAACTATACTTATGAAACTGGACGAATATTCATAAACTATTGCTACATGGTCAAAAACTACTTGAACATTTTTTGCTTCCCATTGGCCAATTAGCAAAAGAGGTACAAGAAGTAAGGCATAAAGAGGTGAAATATTATAGGGAACATAACACACGAAAAATGACTCGAGAACTTACAAATAAACATTTATTCGGCTTTTTGCTTGTCTCCTCAGATCCAATGACTTCAACTGTTCCACCTTTGCTAGTTAGACAAAGCAGAATATACACAAAAAATCTCATATTATTATTGGAATCTCCAGAAATTCCAGCAGATGACGAAAATGACTGTGAATAGTTAAACTTATTACTAGAAATATAATAATATAATTTTAAGATAACAAAACATCATTGTAAAGAATGTTATTTATTTATTCGTAAGTTCCATTATTAAGAGTATTTTTGTTTATTTTGTGTATAACAATTATGTAAAAAACACTAAACATTGTTTCAAATGAAATATTTACAAGTTTAATAAAATTAATAAATATTCTATCAAAATGTATTTTGAAAAAAAAAATTACACCTTCTGTATAGATGTCTAAATTTATATATACGCTATATTTTTTTTAACTTACACTATCCACCTGTTGATAACATGATTTTATTATAATATCTAGTTCTTCATTGTCTTTCATTTTTGGTACAACCTTTATAATTATTAATAACAATAATAATAATAAATTTGTATCTATTTTAACAAGTCAGTACGTGTTATATGTCGTCGTTTTGGTATATATGAAAAATAATCGTCAAAAGGACAATCTATTTGAAATAAGATTTTTGACGCGCTAGATTGTAGTTTTTGATCACCGTGCGTCGCACATGTCACAATCAACCAAGAATACTATTCGCACAAACATCTCCTTCTTTAAACCTGAGTTCATCTAAAGAAATAAAATTAATCCACTTAATATTGCTGTAGAGCTGCTTTATAATTAAATCAAATAGCTGCTTAACTGATTAAAATTTTAAATCGGCTTGATCCAACCAGCTGCGTTATCAAAGAACTAATAGAAACTAATAAAACTGAGGCCATATGATTTACCTGACCCGCAATCGGCATCGGTCTTTCATGTACGAACAGTTTCGTCTATCTGTGTTAAAATTTCTATGGAAGTTACGCAACATGAATTAAGAAAAGTTTCCAGAGTGGAACATCTGTATCGGTTAGCGCATTTGGTTAGAGCCTATTAAGATGGAGGATCCGACTTTAGACTCCTACTCGAAAACAAACTTTTTCCACGTAACATTGTCCGTAATTTTAAAAAAGTTATATTATATAGATAAAAAATACATTTCATTTTAAATTTTTAGTCTCTGTTAATTTACAACCACCTAAAATGTTAATCAGGTAAGCTTAAGCACCTTTGCGATAAATAAATCTTTTATCCAGATATCGTTTTCTCTTTTCCGCCAGCCATGTCTGAACGCCACTTCCCGCTAAGTTAATTGGAATTGGAATACAAAGGCAAATCGAGATTTATGTAATGGTTTATACTTACTCCCTAATTTATATCAAAACAAAAACACGAACAGACATGTATCAGTGTTATTTAGTAGAAAGTCGCTCCATCTATGCATTTTTAATGAAAATTCCAGGGTTTTTAATTATATCCCGATAAAGCTTTATTTTCCATAAATATCTGTTTCTAGATTTTCGGAATCTGATAAATTTCGGAGTTATAGGCATTTGTTCTATTTTACATAGTTGGCCACTTTACAAATATTAAGGCAATTTTAGGCTCATAATTTAGGCTTAGTAAGTACCGCAACTTAAAAATTTGTTTAAAAATATTTTTAATGTTTGGACAATAATTTTTTATTTTTCATCAATACTGAATTTAAAAATAATTAATAAAGTAATTAGGTTTTTAACAAAAATGCAATAAAATGATATTTTTGCTATTTTGGTTTTTAGTCTAAATGGGTCCAGATATTAAAAAAAAATTCTTTTGATAAATAACAATAAACAGTTCTTTCGTTACGCTACTAATCAAGCTCAAATTATATTCTGTGGCATGGCCAACTAAACAAAATAAAACAAACGCCTATAGCTCCGTCATTTCTTATGAGATGTCAAAAATATAATTATCCGGTCCACAAACCTTTAAATGACATAATAAATTTAACTGACATTTAGAATAATTTTTGACGTTTACACTCTTATGTGGTCTGTCACACTCTCCACACTCTCAGCCGTCTGATTAGTTAATGCTTAGTTAAATCCAATAGAATGTAAATGAAAATTTGCGGGTTTTCTTTAAAAAAATTATAGATGGCGCCAATTTCGGTAAAACTGTCAAACATAGGTTAAAAGTTGACAGCCCATATACGCACACCAAATTTCAAAGTGATATTTTAAAAAACAAAGGAAGAAAGGGGGCTTACCTTAGTTCGTATTCACTTGGTATAATAAAGAGAAATAATGCAGATTTGTCCAAAAACTTTACTTCACATTTTTTTAATATGCCTAACCTTTCGAAATAATTCATACCTTCTTCAGGGCTTTAGAAATTATATAATTTTCAGAAAATTTAAATCTTTTTACAATTATAAGGTACCTCCGTTAATTAAAATGTATAGACAATTTCTAATACATTTTCAGAATTATAAATATGATAAAATAGGACTGATTATGTCTACTAATATTTTTTATCCACGACTGCACAAGCACGCCATGGAGTAGATATCACAATTTCGAAATAAAAGGAGAAGATTGAAGTGACGCTGGAAGGAAGAAATAAGAAGAGCAATAGGTGCCTGTAACTATCAAGTTGGCCAGGGGAGGGGAGTGATACAATTTTTCCAACAGATTTTTTAAATTTTACCAACAAAATATTTTAGTGACATAAAAAAACTAATGACCAAAGAAAAGTCCTTGAACTTTATATCACAGACTGTACGAGAAAGCCTTTTAAGACATTAATTACCCTGCTCTTCATTCTAGAATAATTTGCCTATAGCCAAAAAAAGAAAAAAATGTTGAGAAAATCGGTTTACAATTACGAAAATTACGAGTAAGTATAAGATCCGGTAATCAATTTAATATTTTTGTATTTGTGCACCTATTGTTGTCAGTGTATGATATTAATTTTTGTTCTGTACTTCTGGATAATCTCTGTATTATTATGTTTCTTGTAATTTACTATTTTGTAATGAACTGAGGTAGATTTTATAAAATTTTTTGGTTCATTTCATTCCTTATTTTTCAATTTTTTATGTTTTAAAAGTTTCAATAGAAATTCCTAAAACTTTAAAGCTTGTTTTAATGGATCCCTAGGATCTCTTCCTCTTAGTAGGTACTGGAAATAAAAATAACTCCACTTTGCATACTTTCTTCATTAGTAATTTAATCTTATTAAACGTATTTTGCTGCTTGGAAAAAATTTTGTATCCAAAAACAAAAATGACAATAATAATTATGATTGCTTCAATCGACAGATGGTATCTGCGGTGCTATTTTAGTAACGCTTGTTTCTCTACAGCAATTAGAATAATAAGAAAGCTTTTAGAGAACTAAGATGGGAAAGCGTAAGTAAACCTTTTGATTCTAAATTAAGCCGTATAGATTTTACAACCATTTAGTATCCAAGAAAAAAAAATTAAAAAGTCGGAAACAGTTGCACTTAAGTATAGAGCACCTATGCTACAACAAACATTCTTAGAATCGTCCGTAGATTTCAGAACTGCAATGATATAGAGGGTACACCATTCAAGTAAATGGAATTTTTTACAGTTCTACTTTTTTAACCTCCCTGTCTATTCGAAACTGTAATTTGAATTGTTGGTTGTAAAATATGAAAACTCATTTGTATAATCAAACCGTATTTCATCTAATTTGGAGCACATGATCTGCCTTAAAACGCTGTAAAGCCAGCTTATCAATATATTTCGTAGTTTGTTAATTTTTGGGACTAAACTGCAAAATAATGATAATTTCATAAAAATGGGGATATAATCGTAGTTGGCCAAAATATCCATAAAATCTCGAAAAGGTTTCAAGGGATTACCTAGCTGCTAATAGGAAGGGTTATTTATTTATACCATTATCTAACTTGACTGTCCTAACAATGGAGATAACATGAAATTTTGGAAAAAACATCCCTGTCTTTGTGTTATATGCGATTTGCAAAATAACATATTCCCAAAATTAGAACTAAGAGCCAAAGAATCAACGCTTCAGAATTTTAAGTTTTTCAAATTCGATCCAGTAATTTTCGAATAACGCGCTTTCAAATGTTGCCCAAAAAACTACGTATTTCGTTTTTTTTATGAGCAGTTTACATTAAAAATCTGCCATGTGATTGGTAAGCTATGTGCATTATTCTAATATTCCGATTTATGTGCTTATAGCCTTACACAAGCAAACGCTCATTTCCTTTATGTATATCTCATTTGAAAATTGTTTTACTAAACTGTTCCGTTTATTGCTAGTGGCTCTCGTAAATATTTGTCGTCCTTTGACAGCTTCGCTCATCAACCACTGGTTTAACTTTGTAGCTTGGAATTTAGCCAAGTGTACTAATCGGAATGCGGGCTTAAGGATAAAACCAGACACATCTCAAAGGCCTATAATTATATCCTTAGTCATGCTTTAAAAATACATCAGAAATTTGACTCCAAATTATTTTTTTATTTAAAAATCAAAATTTTATGTTATTTCGTTTTAACAATTAATTGGAAAATATGTCTATTTTTTATATTAATGCTGTTTATAGTCCGGGAATTAAATTATGTTCCGGATGTACAGTTGGCATCAGATAAATCTCTAGAATGTCAATTCAGTCTAATGCCATGTTTTAATGATATTTTGATAATACAACCTTTTATTTTTACAAGTTAACTTTACTACCATAAATAATATTTATGTATCTACGGACGTTATAATTTTGTTTATTATTAACACTTTGGCCTAAAAAGCCGGTCTCATGGATTTCATACCTTTGGGGGCCGTCTTTTCACCAATAAAATAATTGGTATCGCACGGCTTACACAAAAATAATGAAATCTCAAGTATGTCGCGCTAAGTTTTTACTGTACCTAAAATTCCCATACATATTAATTCTTTAAAAAATAAATCATATATTCTAAAAAAACAATTATTCAATTATGCAATTAGTCGGTCTATTGTAAGGTTTATACCAACCTTATTTTTGCCTACAGTTCAATATCGTCTTCCGATAGGAAATTTGCATCGATATGTGTTTTTAACCATAAACATCCCGACGTTTTCCATGAGATTTAAATCCAAACTTCTCGAACTTCATGTTAGATATATAGGTCTATTTTTAGAAAAACCAATTATTTATTAATTGGACTGTACGAATCAGGCAGTTGTCGTGTAATTTTCTAACTCAATTTAAATTCAAATTTAAAATTTTATTTCATCCATAAATGATCACAAACAATATTGGGTTGCAAAAAACATGAGTCTTAATGTTAGGTAGAGTGTTACAAAATATAATATGAAAAAATGTAATATAAAAACGTAACTTTTACTTTTAACAAACATTATACAAAAACATATAATAGGGTATAAAATACAGTCTAGTAGCTAAATAACCGACAATTTAATAAGTAAATTATAAGTCTTTGAAGATGTTCAAGGCATTTTTCGAAAGATATTTCTTTAGTATGTTTCTAAAGGAAATTTCCGTTTGAGCTCTGTTTATTTCTTCGACGCTTATTGTATTCTTTAATAAACGAAAAATATGAAGATTTTTCATAAAATCTAGTTGTGTGATCTGGAACAATTAAATCATTTTTATGTCTTACTTGGCAGCCGTGGATTTCTTGCTTCCTAGCAAAAATGGATTTATTTTTATAGTGCCATTAGTGGCACATTTCGTTATGTATATGCCAACCGAGGTAAGTATTATGCTGTCTTTGAAGATTTGTTTGCACGATTGGCCAAATATGAATCTTAATACTCGTGTGAAACGTAGTTAGTGGAACAGTATGATTGAGTTTCACTAATTGAAAATAGGCTGTGTTGTTTTTTTAAAATGTGTCTAATCTGTGGGTCCCATTTAAATTTTGAGTCTAAAAAAATCTCCAAAAACTTAACCACAGGAGTAGTTTCCTGAGCGCCAACTCTAGTGTTAGTCTTGAAAAATGTACAGTCTGGGTTTTACTGCTGTTTAGAATCAGTTGATTGGAGTAGCACTGCAGATTATTATCCTGACAGGTCCTCTCAACTTGTTTCATGTTCTGCTCCAGCTCATATGGCCACTGATGTATCATCTGCAAACTATATTGTTGTTCTTAGAAGAGTTAGGTCGTTTATAAATAGAATAAAAATCAACGGTGCCTGCACGCAGACCTACTTACCGATTTTCAACTGTAGTTTTTTTTTATTAAGAAAGGACATTATTGGTTATAAACATTCCCTCTTATTTCTAATCTATACAGTTTTTGATTTACAAAATCCTACTAAGAATGGACCAATGACCACACTATCTCTACCCAGCTCCCTATTAATAACTTTGTGAATCCAAAAGTTGTTTTAGTAAAACTGTATTTGCAGAACCCATGCGTCCCTTTGGTAATGACATTGAATGAATTTAAGAATTCAACAAGTTTATTGTACATATAGTCTAATGTTCAATAACTGATATATACCCATTTTTAAAAATTGATACAATTGTTGCTAGGTTAAAAGTGATGGACACTTTCCTCTCTTTATTGATGCGTTCATTAGAAGTTCCAAAGATTTCACGACTTATTTACAGATGGTTTTAAAACAAATGTCTTTTTACTTTTGAGCAAACTACAGTTACTAAGAATACATGGTTCTGTGGGTGACGCTGACATGTTTGCTCTAAAGTGCTTTTGTTTTGTTCTCTTATAGTTGAAAAGAAGACTTCACATAAATTCGCGATGACTTTTGGGTTTGTTATTTTTTGGTTGTGCCATTTAAGTTTTATTTTTATTGTTTATTTCTTTGAAATAATTCACTTGCCGATGGAAGCAAATTCGTATTCGTAACAGGTATGAATTCGGTTAAATAAGGACAGAATTGCATATTTTTGGGCTAAATTAATTGCCGCTTATAAATTTAAGAAACTTCGAGTATTTTTGAAAACTTCCTGTTTTCATCTGACGTTATTTGCTAAGTCAATGGAAAAGTCACACCTTAACATTGACACATTTCATCCTTTATAAGATAATATACTTAAATTTAAAATTCGATGTCTCGCTCCTGAGGAATCATCAACTTTATTTTTTTAAATAGGGCCCTTCATTGGTAACTTCAATTTTGGGGTGCTCTTGACCTCTGTAAATCAACCATGTATCACACAATATACTTTGCCGACGTTTCTATATGCCTAAATTAAATTATACCTGTATTTACCGACCTGCTTTTGCTTCCCTTGTAAGAGGCAAGTATTTTAATTGTGAAAAAATCAACCTCTGAGATATTTTCTCAGTCAGGTTTCAGGAATCTAGATGTTAAAAAAAACATATTTTCTCAATTGCGTCTGTCTGTCGGTCTGTCTATATATTTGCGTGTCTATTTGCAGCATAACTAAAAAGGACTTACTCAGTTAACTTCAATTTTGTGGTCGAAAATTAAGGGTCACATGGGGATGCTATTTTGGTAATAAATAACAATACAATAAGGCGGAAGAATTTAAGATAGCGGCATAAAATATCGACTAAAATGAAAAAAATTACCTTCCCAATTTTCACAGTCAGATGCAAAAAAACATGTTTTTCGAATTTCGTTGGACTGTATGTCGATCTGTCTGTGATTCTGTCTGTCTCTTCGCAGCATAGCTAAAAAACTACATACCCGATTGATAAAATTAATTGATTGAAGTTTCGGTAAAAAATTAAGGGTCATATGGGGATAATATGGTAACAATTTGGCAAAAATCCAATATGGCTGAAAAATTGGAACATGTTTAAGAACATTTCAATAAAAAAACTATTAATTTTTGCCCCAAATTTTGCACAAAAATCAAGTGTGACATAGGAACGAACTCGAAAACTTTGGTGTGCATCAGAGATGGCGAAACAAAATGAAAGACTAACAAAATTAAAAAAAAAATCAATCTGAAAAACTACGAATTTAATCTATGTCAAATTCTGTGCTAGAATTAAATGTGATATTCTGGCGAATTCAAGATGGCGGAACAAAATGGCAATTTATTAGAATGTTAAAATTTGTTATTAAAAACTATTTATCCTATTTACCTTAAATATTGCACAAAAATCGAGTGTGAAATAGGAATTAATTGATAAAATTTTGGTATTCATCCTAGATAGCGGAACAAAATACTGGCCCAATAAATTTTTTGAAAAAATTAGGCTGAAAAGAAAAAACCGCTTATTTGATGCTTAATTTCAAATTTTGGGCAAGATGCGAGATAAAAAATAATCGGTAAAATTTTGATACGAAATCAATATAATGGACCTAAATGGCATGGCGGACATAAAATATTAAAAAAATAAGTGCAAAAAAAACCTTTTTATTCAATTGACTTTAATTTCTGTACAAATATTAGATGTGTTATAGAAGAAAACTGGTAAAAATGTTCGTATGAATTCAACATGGAGGAACAAAATGGCGATCTAATAAAATTTTTAAAAAATCAGTGTAAAAACTACTTATTCAATTGACTTAAAAGTAAGTCCAAAAACCAAGTAAGACATTGGATAAAAATAATATGGTGAACCAAATTGGGGGCTTATTGAAATGTTTAACAAAAAAAATCCGAAAATTCGCCCTTATTCACTTCTCTGAGAAATGTAGAGAAATTCCCTATAAAGATACAACACATTTTTTGAATTCATATAGTTGTTTGGTAATAATTTTATAAACTGTGTTATTTGTACATAGTGGAATTCTATAACAGGGAAGTCCTGGGTAAAGGCGAATTTCCTTACTTTTTTATAAGCTTTTATTACAATTGTTGAAATCGATTGAAATCAGCATAAGCGACTTATCACAATAGTATATTTGGTTTGGATTCTACAATAATTTGTAGGTTTCGTACGATTAACATAGGATAGTTGGTACTAGTTATAAGCTTCCAAGATGGTTTGCTTTACTCTCTTTCAAGTTACTCTTTTTGGTTACTACTAGTATTCAAGGCAATCACGGACCTAATAATTGGGCGACCTAATATCATGCCCATGGATAAAAATATATAGAAATTGTGATGACAAGCCTTGCCATGTCAGACTGAAGCCTTAGCGTGTAACTCTAATCGAAACAAAAAATAAAGGTTATTTATTTTAGTCGCTCTTACAAAACTTGTCCAACGGGGTAACCTCCTCTGCACCATTAATTTTGCTCTGACTTGTGATATATAATAGCAAACTACATTACTTCCGTATTCTAAACTATGTTTGAATGAAAACCTGTCCTGTATTCAAACGAAAACGGAGTACTAAGGCAAATCGAGATTTATGTAATGGTATGTATTTACTCCCTAATTTATATTGAATTAAAAAGATGAATGTGCATGCTCTGAGTGTTTTAACTGAATAAATCTGGAGGCAAATAATGGTCTGTTCAGATTTATAGTGGTCGTATTCTGTTTCGATTTATGTGCGTAATTTTTATCAGTAAAGCCGACTTTGTGAGTGACAAATTCAAGCATTCACGTTTTATATAAGAAGAAAAGTATCAGTTCCTTTTAAAAGGCAAATTTCTTTATTGGAGAGAATCAAATAATAAAAAAACTAGTATTAATTAATAAATATTGTGAGTTGGTAACAGACGAGCATTGTTAAATGACATCAAGAACCCTCGCCGTTTCATAAAGAAGAACAGGGGCGGTCTTTAAAATAATTGACAGACAATAATCAAAATTAGTATTACAAACCTGGAAATGAGTAAACACAACTTTTTGGGAAATGGAAGGATACAATTTACCTAAGCAAAATGCAGGGATATGATCAGATTTCGGGTAGAATGATAGTGATTACAAATAAGGTAAACAGAGAGATTTATTTTAACTAGGCCCACGGCCCACTTAAAACATAAAATCTGAGTTGCTCATTATATTTTAGAGAGTATATTAAGCAGAAGTTTAAGCTAAAAAGTCAAACTTACACTACTTTCATCTTAAATTATATTAAAAAGTGACGCAAAGGTGACGTTTTTTAATTCGCAAAAATCTTCATAAACATAAGTTAAGAAATTCTTTAAAAAGGGTCTTATACCTGTTTTGGTTAAATTTGAAATAAAGCTCCAGCAAAAGACATATAATATTATATCAAGGTCCAAAGGAAAATACAAAGATTTTCAAAAATTTACAATATCTACTAAAATTCATCGATTTGTTATTGTAAAAATAACATGAGGTCCTTACAGGTAATTCATATTTTTGTAAATGTTCTGTTGGATATCCAGTCAGTACAGGACTATAGTTTTTTAATATGTTAGATCATATGAGGTTTTTGATACCTTGTATTATATAGTTGACCAAAAGAAATTCGTTCATTGACGTTTACTTTTTCGCGGCTTCCGTTAACTTTTAATTCAACTTAAAAGAACCGCATAAAATGTATAGTCAATAAATACATTTTTTTCCTAGTATTCAATAATTATATCGCTTTATCATAACATTGTATTTTTTAAAACGTTGAAATTGCAAGAAAGACCCCGTTTGGATATTTTTCTTTAAATTATTTTTCCTATTTTGTGATATGTTATTTTTTCAATGTGTAACAATGAAAATTGCCGTTTGGTTTATGCATGAGATTAAAACAAACTACCAATAAAGGATCTCACACAGGTTATGGGTTTTTTGCCAACTAATTTTTTTCTGACATTTTTCTTTACAGCTTCAACTTTATAAATATACAGGGTGGTACCGAAAATAGAGCTTAAATTAAAAAAATATATTTACTACAAGAATAAGCTTATAAATAATAATGCTATATGAAATGGTCGCAAGGGTAGTAAAATTAAAAAAAAAGTTATGTAAATGATTTATGGCGTTACAGTTTTTCAAAAATTGTCAAAAACAGAAACAAAGAAATCGGTAAATTTTCTTTACCCGGAATTTCTCTCTTATAAATCTTTCTTTTTATTGGGAATAAAGAAGTGTGAACAAATTTAGTTCGGTACATAGTCTTCTAGTAATACATATACTGTCTTTTGTTGGGCGCCATATTGTTTCACTATTTTGGACTGCTACCAAAATTTTACATAACACATTTTTGGGAATAATTTAAAATAAATTGAATAAGTAGTTTTTACAGTGACACACACCGCTATTTTGTTCCGCCATGTTTCATTTGTACCAGTTAAAAAAACTTATAGTCGATTGAATAAGAAGATTGTTTAAACATTTTGTCTCGCAATCTTGAATTTACCAGTTTATCTCCATATCACACTTAATGCTTGCATAAAATTTAATATTAATCTAATAAGTAGTTTTATTTCAGGTTGATTTTTTTTGATATTTTATTAAGCCGTCATATTGTTTTGCTACCTTGGATTCATACCAAAATGTTGCCAGTTCATTCCTATGCAACACTTGACTTTTCTGCAAAATTTGAGGTAAATTGGATAGTTAGTTTTTAACAAATTTTTAACGTTGCACTACTACGCCATCTTTTTCCGACATACTAGATCTTTACCAAAATATTAAGAGGTCATCCCCATATGGCCATTAAGTTTTGACCAAAATTTGTCAGGCAGACCGATGGAATCGATAAAACATAATACTTGGCATTGGGGGCTAAAACATGTAAGAAACTTGGAGAAAAATCGTAAAAAAACAAACGTGGATTCACCGACAAAAGCAAGCCACGTATTTGTAAATTCGGCCAGAAAAGTCCAAATTTAGAGTAAGCATCTGACGTCTCTACGGAGGGAACCTTATGCCTACCATGACACCCAAGCCCGAGAAAATTAATAAATAAAGCGAGGTGATTGTGCGCTTGAATTCTAAAAAGACAAAGGCAATGAATCGTGGGTATTCCGCAAAAAAGATGAGTTATGATAATCACTCGATACCTGTTTCTGTCTTATTAGACGTTTTCGAGTAGTGGTATAACCAAGTTGAAAGATGTAAGAAACTTAGAAAAACATCATAAAAAAACAAACGTGGATTCACTGACAGGAGCCAGCCACACATTTGTAGATTCGGCCAGAAAAGCCCAAAATTCAGGGTCAACATGTGACGTCTCTATGGAATTAACCTTAGCCGCTGTGACACCCAAGCCCAAGGGAATTAATAAAACGGCAAAACGGGTTATTGCGTGGATGAATTCTTAAAAAGAAAAGAGACATAAATCGTGGGCATTTCGCAAAAAAAAGATTGATAACCATTACATATGTTACTGCCTTATTAGATGTCGTCGTGTAGCTCATAATATGTAAAACATATTTAAAATCTTAAATATAATTTTTTTAGGTACATCTTCTGATTTGTTGTTTAATGTATAAAGAGGATTACCAATTGTCCTATTTTAAAAGAGGAATCCTAGTATATTATTACAGAATTAATGAGTATTCTTACCGATTTCTAACAACATGGATCATCAGTTTAATATTTTAGACTTATTGCTTATTATCTTCAGACCTCGACTGCACACATATTTTTTCAGTAGCCTAAAATGTATAAACTTTAGCTACCCGTTAGAAATAAAAAGTTACCAAAACTTGTTTTATGGAATATCCTGTATAAAACGGAATAGAACTTTAACAACGAGTTCATTGTTATTAACAATTAAAAGTTGTGATGAAATGATTTGGAAACGATGATGATTATCTTCAGAAATTTTCTCTTAATAAGTTAATGTGTTTTTTTGCAAAACTGTTTTAATACTGTGTAGCATTTCATTTTTAATGCACTAAACTGTTTCACTTGGTGAACGGCTTAATTCAAATCGAGATAAGTCTATAATAAGTTGGGTTACCTATGGGTGAAATTTAAACATTAATGTTTATTGTAGGAATAAAAATTTTAAGTTTATTTAATTTCCTAGTAAAACAAGAGGAGTCATTTTTATATTTATTTTTAGTTGCAATTTTACAGGTAGAATTAGAATATTTCTTTTTCATTTCAATATCGAAAACAGATACAGGAATTCTATACTTTTTGGTAGTTCCACGTTACGAAATTCGCGGTGACGCGCGACGCGAGACGTCGATATGCGTTTCTACTTTTTGATTTGTTGCGATGCTGCCAAACTAACTTAGGAAGTTTCTTGAGTTTTATAGTGAAATTTGAATTTGGCCAACAGTCTTCATTCCTTGGTATCGCTATTCCGGTTCAAAGTAGAGGTACGACAAACACCTCCATGTGTTGATCTGAAGAAAATTGGGCCTCAGCCCAAATGTACCCAGTAGTGGTGATTTGGAATTGTGTTTCTTCCTATGGATTAACCAACTGTTGTTTGTCAGATTGTTTTGCTATCTTGGATTTTGGATTCCAACCAAAATGTTCCCAGTTCATTCTTATGTAACACTTGATTTTTTGTGCAAAATTTGAGGTAATTTGGATAGTTATATTTTAGTAATAATTTTTTAACATTTTACTACACCGCTTTCTTTTTCCGCTATACTAGAAATGTGACACCCAAGCCCAAGGAAATCAATCGAAAAAACGGACTGATTGCGTGGATGAATTTTTAAAAAGAAAAGAGACATAAATCGTGGGCATTTCCCAAAAAAAAAGATAAAGTATGGTAACCATTAAATATGTGTTACTGGCTTATTAGACGTCTTCGAGTAGCTCATAATATATAAAACATATTTAAAAATTTAAATATACATTTTTTAGCTACATCTTCTGATATGTTATTTAATGTATAAACAGGATTATCAATTGTCCTATTTTAAAAGAGGAAACCTAGTATATTATTACAGAATTAATGAGTATTCTTACTGATTTCTAATAACATGGATCATCAGTTTAACATAATTAATTATTAACATTTTTAATTTATAAAATATTAAAAGGTCATTCCCATATGACCATTAATTTTTGACAAAAATTTGAAGTCGATCGGGTAAGTAGTTTTTAAATGATGCCGCGAGCTGACAGACAGACCGATGGAATAGATAAAACATAATATTTAGCATTTAGGGACGCTAAAACATGTAAGAAACTTGGAGACAAATCATAAGAAAAGAAACCTGGATTCACCGACAAAAGCTAGCCACATATTTAAATCCGGCGAAAAAATATTGGCGTCTACAAGAAATAATTTTTAAATAAATATTTCTTTATACGTGCTAGATTTATTCAGAGCGTCCGAAGTTTACAATTTTAGACAAGGAACGTCAATCTAATCCGAATGTCTTAAAATTAGTTGACCATTTCCCAGATTTCAATAAAGAAAAAATTAAATAGATTATATAATAGATTGTAATTCCGTTTTACGTGTAATCGGATCTTACCAAGCGAATTTTAAGAATGTATTTTGAAGAAAATGACCTTAATGTTAGGGAAAAATTACAATTTAAAAATGAAGCTTATGCATCAGCAATGTGTTTAGATGCTGACCTGCACGATAGAGTGAAGAAACCAGATTTAATTATAAATAAATCGATATTACAACCCTCTAGGTTCAGGTGTTACACAAACACAAAATACTCAAACTTCTACTTCTTTAAGAAATAATTATTTTAAAGACACAAACTTTCATAAGTTTTGAATCACATTTGATGGTGATCCTAAAAGGGTTATGTCATTCATTGAAGAGATGGCTCACTCTGGCATATTTCTAAAATAAATTTGTTTGAATCAGCTAGGGATTTATTTTCTCATAAGGCTATATTTTGTCTTAGGCATGTTAAATCATCTGATAGTGATTGGAATTTTTTAATTACCAAATTAAAGTCCGACTTATTGAATTCTGATGTAGATCATGATATGATGATGAAACATGGAAATAAATTAGAGAGAAAAAATCTATGTATGATTCAGAGGTTCTGTATATAGATTTAATGGAAGGTGTCTTTAGTCAGTTATCTAATACTCCAGCCTATGTAAAGAAAGTCAAATGTATTATACGGGGTTACAATAATAATATAGTCAACGGTTAGCTTTACAGGAAATATGTGTAGTCGATGAATTAGATAGGTTATGTAAACGTTTACTTCATATACGTACAGGTGTGAATTTAATAACGAATCGAAAATAAAATAAGGGAGCGAAGTTTCATAAAACTAATGAGATAAGGGAAACGAAATAATTTTAACGGTAAAAGTAAAATCTATAAACCGTCAAATTTTAACAACTCTGATAGTAATTGTGTGTCAACTAGCACAGACAGTATTGTCTGCTGGAAGTGTGGTATACCAAATCATACCTTTAGGTATTGCCGAGCAAACATTATTAAAAAGTTTTGCTTTAGATGCGGCACATCTGATGTCACTTGAAAAATTTGTTGTAACTGTTCGGAAAACGTCCAAAGGGAAAAAGTGTAGTTGACTCGCGTGTTCCCTTGCCTTCAGAAGCCAAGAAAACAGAAAATTATTTTAATAATAATAAAAATGATAGAAACACACAAAAATAATTTCTGTAAGAAAGTAGCCCCCGTTTTTTTTTGGAAAATGTTTGACCAAAAAATTATTGCACTGTTAGAGAGTGCCCAAATATTTATATAGTTATATATATTACAGTTCATGTTTGGAACATGTAACAGCCTTAGATTAAATACATAGTGTATTTAATCTAAGGTAACAGCAGACTGTTACAAAAAGTAAGGGGGGTAGTTAATATAACTATTATCATGAACGATTCAGTGCAGCTTGTTCTTCTTGTGAAGTACCTTCGGTTTTATATTCTTTTATTTTTGGTAGCGATTTTTGTAAAAAATTTCAGGTTGGCATTTTATTCAAAAAATAATGATTAGTACACTCAAAGTGATTTAACTGGAAGTAGTGTTAACACTTTATGTTAAGAAAACGAGTTTATTTCTTCTGGTTTGTGTTCCTCGGGCGCTGTATCGGGAGATAAATAAAAACAAGCGCAGGATTTGATTGACTCTTTTAAAACATTGAGTATTAAAGATAGGTTAGTTCTTACAAATAAGATAACAATGAATATTGATACAAGTGACGCTAAACCTTTCAAATTAAGATAATACTTAATGAGTCTTTTATGTTGAAAATTTTAAACGATGAACTTGATGAAATGCTTAAAATAGGTGTAGCTGAAAAATCGCAAAGTCATTAGAATAGTATGGTATTGTCAGTAACGCGACAGTTGACTTGTTATGATAATTATCCAATTCAAAGGATCGACAGAATCCTCAATTCATTACCTGGTGCTAAATTTATTTCTAACATAGATTTACGAAAAACTCTCTGTCAGATTCCATTGGATCCAACTTCTCATGAGAAAACTGCTTTTACCGTTCCGTCGGGAGGTCTTTTCCATTTTAAGTTTATTCCTTTTTTATTTTTCTTTATTTGATCCTAAATATGAGCGTAACATGTTCGCCGATTTGGATTATATAATTATAACATCAAAGAGCCTTGAGGATTATATTCGTCCTCCTAGTGAGGTTAAGAATATTGTGTCAGAGGCAAATTTAACAATACACAAAATGTGAATTTTTTAAAACACGACTCAAGTATTTAGGTTATATTATTGAATGAGGTCAAGCAATCCGTACAGATCCAGAAAAGGTGTCAGCCATGGCTAATTATCCCAGAACAACCACATCATATATTTAGAGATTTATAGTTATATAGTTGGTATAGAAGATTTATTCACAACTTTTTCTCTTTGGTATCTCTAATAAATGATTTACTGAAAGGTAAAAAGAAAAAGCAAGCGGCCACTTGGTCTTCTAAGGCAGAGCAATATTTTATAAATATTAACAATGTTTTTAACGCCGCTCCAGTTTTATGTTCACCCGATTTTACAAAGTGATGTGATGCTAGTCATACAGGCCTAGGTGATGTTCGGTCGCAAGAAATCGATGCCGGTGAAATGTTTGTTGCGAATTGTATTCATTCGACAGCAAACCAATTCGACCAAACGAAAATGTTTGTTTCTGATAGTAAGTTTTTTGATTGTGACATTTATGATTATTTTAGGACCAATTTTACTTTTAGACTAGCAACTATCAGTTGAAAAAGTTGACGATAGCCAACGAAACGTCCTGAGAGCAAACCAAAAAATATAAAAAAAATAAACTTATGTAACTTCTTACTACCTTGCAGTTTATATTGATGTACCACATTCCGAAGAAAATTCGTTTTGTAATTTATATATCCACAATATATATATATATATATATATATATATATATATATATATATATATATATATATATATATATATATATATATATATATATATATATATATATATATATATATATATATATATATATATATATATATATATATATATATATATATATATATATATATATATATATATATATATATATATATATATATATATATATATATATATATATATATATATATATATATATATATATATATATATATATATATATATATATATATATATATATATATATATACACACTACCTGTATACAACCTATGTTTTGATGTCAGTTTATACTTCGTTGACGACAATTATGCATTCAATTTTAGATATGACAGTTATGCACGTTATGTTTTAGATATAGTGAGTATTGTTAAGATGTTTTTTTATATTTAGCCGTATAGAGTCTATCCTGATTATGACTTTCCCTATTCAGACATTTCTGATTTTTGACTTAATCAAGTGTAAAACAAAAAGTGCACCTTATATAGAAATTATATTAAGTAGTTTACTAAAGATTATATAAAATCCAATTATTGACAACTCCTATTTTTACACATTGCCTCTTATGACACGGTTTTTCTTAAATTTTTCAGTTATCTTTGGATAGAAACGTATATTTATAACCAGCAAGGGGAGACACATTTGCCCGACATATATTATACAGGGTGTTGCGTTTAAAATAACAAAGTTGATGCTCATTTGATAACTTTCTAATCGTCTTTTTTTGTTGTTTTTGTAAATTGTAACGATTCTCATAAAAACCAAAAACCTTTGTATTTAAATTTTTTTGATAACTCATATAAAAAAGTATCTAGGGTACCATTTAAAATGCTGTACAAAAATAGTTTTTATTATATACCAACTAGCTTTAAACTATTAAAACAGGTCATTTAACTATGGTAAAAATTTCGAAGGACTGCCGAAAATGATTACACACATAGACAAACAACATATTATTATGTACTTCCCCGAATTACATTAACAATTTTATCACTTTACTTTCTCGGATAGCCAACGATCCCTTGGTATCGACATCCCAATCCAGAGTAGAAGTACGACAAACACCTCCATCTGTTGATCCGAAGAAAATCGGGTAACATCCCGAAAGTTCCCTACTAGTGGTAATTTGAAATTGTGTTTCTTCGTGTGAATTAACCGACTGTTTTGTTTGAAAGCCAAGCAAAGTTGACATTTTTGAGGAAACCTGGATTTCCATCCAGGTATTTTTGGCCTTGCCGAAATTATGTCTTTGAAGACTTTTCTTTTTTTGGTAAATGTGAAATTTAGTTAAGGTAAGCTGGTTATAATAATTTCACGTGTTCTTTTATTGAAAAATGTTATGATATATTTTCCAGTTTTTGTATTTTTATTTGGAATACTTATTCATGTATTTTCTACTTGTTTTTAGAATCCACATGGGAGTCGACTCCTAAGTTTGAACCCGTTTGAGTTTAAGATACAGGTCATCCATTTTCTTCAAAGAAGTAAGGACCGAAGACTTCAAAAGCAGCTACACCGTACCAAATAGTAACCTTTTCGGAATGATGTGGTTGTTCATGAATCTATTCCGGTGGTTCGGAGGACCAGTATCGCAGTTCTGCTTGTTGGCTGATCCCGATAGGTAACAATGGGCTTCATCAGAAATAATGATGTTGTTTAGAATACCAGGATTTTTTTTAAACATATTCGAAAAGTGAATACAGAATTCTAATCGTATTGAAAAATAAGTTGGTAAAAATTACTGTACGATTTTGACTTTATAGGGATCCATGACAAGGTCTTCATAAAGCATGCATCTTAAACTTTGGTTTGAAATTTACACCGCCTGTAATTGTTTGATTGCAGAGCGCTTTGTAATTCTTTCTAAGAACAAATGCGTACTTTCAATATTTTCAGTTGTGCATACAATTTTCGTTGAACCAGGATAATTTGAAGATGTTCTACCATTATTAAAAAAAAGTTACCAGTTTAAAATCGTGTTTCTTAAAGGAATTCTTTCATGTCTGGGAACACTGAACTGAACACAAAATATTCTTTAAACTTGTGTTATGGATTTAGATTTAGTATATTCCGCTACACAAATGAGACGATGTTATATGGCACATTTGTTCATTTTTATTCTAATTAATAAACTTAGAATGACAACAAAGCCAACCATATTTCAGTAAACTGACAACTAAAGGAACGCTGCCTTCAAGGAAAGAACTTTATGTTTAATGGTATTTTTGCAAAAAACAAAGCAAAACATGGCCTGCTGCATTATTATCTAGTTAGCTACATACGATAAAAACTGCATCATTTACGCAACAATTGCCCGTCATCTTCCTGCTAATGTTTATAGAAGTATATAGTGACAAATAATAATTTAGCAGCAGTGCTCCTAGTCGCACTTTTTATAATCTGCGTCAATATGGTTCTAGTTCTGGTGAGAAACCAATTACGTCTGAAGACACACAGTGTTCCTATGCAGTATCCGTTTAAGCACTAACAGCGTTTGACGCTACTTAACTGAAGAATCGTCCATGACTGTTCAGACTAAAGGTCTTTTTATTTTGGCCGAACCATGCACTTGTGAAACGTTTTCAAACAAAGGTGCTTTAAGTATAGGTTGGATTTTTTTACCTTAATACATCTCTGTTTACTTGACCATTCGTGAAGGACCAAAACAGATAATTCAATGCATTCAAAAGTCAAAACAAATAGCAAAACGTTGCTTAAAAATTAATTCGTACCTAGATTCAAATATTTTTTGTGGACTGCTTCATAGGCTGTCCATTCCACATTCTTCAATCTTGACCTGTCTTGCCTGACATGATCCCCTTCTGGCTGCTCGTTAGGATTCCTGCAAAAGAGATATTTCATGAAAGTTAAGATATGGTTTTTAGATAATGTACAGGCTGACCTCAGGTGAAGTTATTTAGACCTCAAAGGACCTAATTTTTAGCTTTTCCATTAAAAGTTATTCATTATGAAAAGTTTCGCTTGATCAAAAAATATAAATCATGTTAAAAAAAAGAAATGTGTATAGAACTCGGTGGCTTTAAGTACCATAAGCACTATCAGAAGCCGTAATTGTCCCTTTTCCTCTAATTGGTTTAAATGTATTTATGCTTTTCAATTTATCTGTACTACAAAATAATTCTAATGTTAAGTAACTTTTTCTCACAGCATATACTTATAAATAAAGAAGGTAGTTTACTATTTTGTTTTTATATGTGAAATGTATATTCTTAAACAAGAATTAAGAATGAGTTTTAATACAAACTAAGGGATATACATTTGTAGATAACTCTGGATAATTACATTACAGGTAAAAAAAATATATATATATATATATATATATATATATATATATATATATATATATATATATATATATATATATATATATATATATATATATATATATATATATATATATATATATATATATATATATATATATATACGAGCTTTTAGAAATAATTTTTGTAGATGCAAACCGTATTTCAGATAATCAAGTAAAGCGCATTTTTATTTATTTCAGTATTTGCCCGTATGATAGTACTAGTGCAGTGCACGTTTTGCCGAAAATAACTATGGGCTTACAGCCGAAAATACCCGGAGTTCCAATAGATAGCGCTAGGTGTTACACTTAGTATGTAGTATTGTTCCCGCCTGAAGATTCTTTTTCGATTGTCATATCGAGCAATCTGTTGTGCGGAACAAAGTGGCGGGGTCACAAGATGTAAAAAAATCATTATTAAGGAACTACTTATCGAATGAACTTTAAAATTTAAGCAAAAATAAAGCATGATATATTGTATATTTTGAATTTTAAAAATGTTTAATTGTTCGAAAAAATGCTATTTCCTGGAATAAAACCTAAATTTTATGGATCAAAATAATAAAGGACTTTCTTTGTAGATTATGTAAATAGTGTTATAAAAAATTAATAATGATAATAGCAATTAAACTAAATACTTAAAAAAAATGAAGTAAGTTACAGCTTATAGGATTTATACACAGTTATTACAAAATAATAATAAAATATTACAAAATAATGCATGTGTAGACTGTTTATTGTAAGTAGTAGAATTCTGTATGAGGGAAGTTGTGGGCAAAGCTAAATTTACCGATTTTTTAAACTTGCCTTAAAATTTTCTTATGCAGGATTTTCGAAAGGATTAACGCCAGGTGATTGAGGTGGGGATTTAAGGACTTTTGTAAGTAATAAAGCTGCCACTCTTGAATAACAGCATGCTCAGGATCGTTGTCTTGATAAAATATAAAATTGTTACATATCCCCAATTGCCCAGTATTTTCTTTTAAAACATTAATATGTACCATTTTATCCATTCAAAAAAAAAACCATTACTGATCCATCTCCATGTTTAATTATAAAAATGCAATATGAGGAAAAAGCCAGAGCAATGTCGTAATATATGTATATTCATGATTAAAGAGATGAATATTTTTTTTTGTAAAAAAGTCGAATATGTAAGGAAAAAAACTAATTTATTTTTATTTTACACGGTATTGAATTAAGGGTTTATAAAGTAATACAATAAACACCCAAGAAGTCTCTTCTCTCTCTTACACAATTTGTCCCTCTATATTTGAATTTATGGCATATTGACTTAATGATTTTGATCAGTAGCTATCGTTAAATTAAGTCTCTGAATTATGCTAAAAATGTACAAAAATGTTGTCTAACTGATATACTTTATATCCTCTAGTTATATCTAAGAACCTATTTATTAAATAAAAATTCCTCATCAATCTGGTTGTATATTAGCATTTTTAATGCTGCTCATTGAGATAGCGTCCCTGTAATTTGGGTCATGATAATTTGAAATATTTAGATTTTTATTATCAGTATTTTTGCTACTTCCACAGTCTATTGACTTCGATTCGGGCATTTCTATAAGACCTTTATTAATACCTTTAATTAATATCTTAATAATTATCATAATTGGTGACGAATCTTCAACAGAAGTAACGTACACTGAAAAAATGAAATAGTTGATTCAACAAAAAAAAGGATGAGTCAACGTTTTCTGTTTGTTTTACATGGCAAATTCAATTTCAGGTGGTTCTTCTAACGCTTTTATTAGTTCCAACAAGAATACAGATAATGTTAACGTAAAATCACAAAAGGTTCAGACAACATTTCAAAAAGGCAATTTAACGGTATAACGTACTTTATTTCAAAAAGGTTAAACCAGCTGGTTTTCGCCGCTAGCCTAAAAATACTTCTGTTAAATAAAAAATTAAGTGATGGTTTCCATACTACAACCTGTTGAATTAACAAAAAAGCCTGATATATCAAGCAATGTTCGAAAATGTAACTTAACAAGCTACCTTGTTCATTATGTTACATTGCTGTCCGAGCAATTTTCAAAACACTATTCGTCAGGGAGCGAAGATTAAACGAAAAAAAAAAAGTTATTACCATACTTAATAAGATATAAAATAATTCGAAATTAACAAAATCAAACCAAAAATTAGGGAAGCAAATAAATTAAGACCGACCAAAAGTAAGAACATAAAGTGAAAATAAGAGGAATATCGATTAGGTTACAGAGTACAGTCACTAACAAAAATTTACAGGAATCAAATATGAAAAATATAATTCATATAAAATAGTTATTATTGTGAATGTGGTACAAGTGACAGAACAGTTAATATTAAAATTATTGTCAACCGTTTTTTGATGGCATAGGAAGAGGCCACATATTCTAATCCGTCCACGTGATCACATGGAACAAATCAAATAACATACATTGTGCCTGCCTTTCTCCCTATAAACACTCATGGAAATGTTTAAACTAATTTTAAATTTCATGTATAAACTAGCATTAATAATAGTAGTAATAATGCGTAAGTTCTTACAGCGTTTCATTTAACAACACAGGCCTGTTGTGGAAAGACTCCGGCCGCCATAAGTTTGACCACACCACAAATGCAAATGACTATTTTGTCTTTAATGGTATGGTGGTTCAACATTTTTGGTGGTTAATTTAAACATTTAATCGTTAATAGTATTCATTTAGAAATTGTAATTTTAAAAGTCCACTAAAAGCTGTACCTTCATTTGTTAGTGGAAGTTGAAAAGACATTAAAAAGTTTAACAGAAAATAGTGTTCACACAATAATGGAGTTGTTTTTTTTTACATAATTATTTTGAGTTACTTGATATTCTAAGGGTTAAACTAACCTTTTTATCGTTAACAACACGAAAAGTGTTGGGTTAATCGTTTTACTTTTAGTTAATAATAACAAAATAAAATACAAATAAAAAACAGTTAAACTTTTATTTCAAGACAAACAGTTTAGAATTGCTTAAAATGTATAACGCTTAATAATAAAAATACTCTAATGATTACTCAAGTCAAGGAAAAAAGATCAAAAGAAGATTTAAAATTTACAAGTACATACCTATATACATAGTATACAACATAGATGAGGATAAAATAGTGCAGAGAAAACCAGTAAAACAAGATAAGAAGAATTTTAAAATTTAGCTATGCAAGAGTAGGTCTAACCTACTGTATATTATCATCAAAAAATTCGTCCAAAGTGTAATAAGCTTTTGCTAAAAGTAAGCGTTTCACTTCCTTTTTGAATCTGTTTTCATTCTGCAGTTGTCTTATATCCAAGGGCAGCTGATTAAATATTTTTTTGCTATTGTAATGGATTGAGTTCTTTACCCGAGTAGTAGTTGGGATTGGTAGAGAGATAACATAAGATTGTCGAGTTCTCTCCAAGCTACCATCATTGAACTCATTATTATGTTTTTTATACTTTAACCATACCGATTCCAGTATAAATATCGACGTTAAGGTTAAGATTTTATATGACAAAAATCATGATCTACAGGAATCTCTAGAATGAGCCTTGCATACGTATTTTATTGCTCGTTTTTGTAGAACGAAAATCATATTAAACAGATTACCGGCGCAAGTCCCCAAAAGCAGATGCCATATTGCAAATAGGATTCAGTAAGAGCGAAGTATGCGTTTCATGCAAAGCTCATGCCCAATTCATTAGAAATTACTCTAATTGCGTAACAGTTTGCCGACAGCCTTCTACTAAGATTTACTATGTGGTTCTCAAATTTTAATTTCTTGTCGATGTAAAGTCCCAAAAACTTATTTACACAATATTTATAATTTCCTTGTCCAATACAATATTATCCAGATTACACCTAAAGTTATTATATATTCGTTTTCGTGGTATTAGAGGTAAGTAAGTTGGCATCGCACCATTTTTTACTTTGGCTAAATTCCTGTTAATTGTTGAAGCAAGATTTTCCCTATCATTACTACGCCACAGTATAGCTGAGTCGTCTGCGAACAATGTGAATATACTCCATAGATCTAAAAAGACTATATCATTCGTATACAAAAGGAACAAGATCGGTCCCAATACCGAGCCTTGTGGGACTCCATATTCTATAATTCGACCGACAGATTTCTCTTTCTTAAAGCTCACGTTTTGAAGACGTCCATACAAATATGACTTAAACCAGTCCAGTACCCCACCCATAGATTTCAAGCTTCCGCAGCAGTATTTAATGATTTACATAATCAAATGCTTTTGACAAATCACAAAACACTGTTGCGGCCGCCTCTCCATCATTTAGTCCCAAGTAAAGATTTTCCAGGAACGAAAATATGGCGTCATTAGTGCTCTTTGATGAATGAAAGCCGAACTGCTGAGAATCCAATAAGTCATGCGATAGAAAAGACAACATGCGTTTTTTGATTATTTTTTCAATAACCTTTGCCAGAGTGGGTAACAAAGCAATAAGTCAGAAACTGGACGAGCTATCACGGTCGCCACTTTACAAATTTTCTAATGTTTTTTAAAAAAATCGTTCAGTTTATTACGGTAGATAATTTTTTAATTTTGAATTATACATTCACAAATATGTAATAGTTTTGTTTGTATTTAACTAAAATAAACTAAACTAAGAAACTGTGTTCAGTATAGGCTAAAATAAATTCGTTACAGTACGTCCAAAAACGTATATTTTTTGGATTATTTCACTCATTCAACCAACTAAATTTAAATAGTGTTAGGGTCTATGTTTGGACCCACATTTAAATGTTTTACAATTACCTTTAATTAATTTAAAATAATTAGACTTAACTGTTTTAGATATTTATTAATGATCTGTTATTTATATCCTTAATAAGGTAATTAGAGCTGAATAGAAGAAATAAACAAAGGCTCGCTAACTCAAAGTCATCGTAAAATTTAAAAGATAAGTCTAAACTTCGGAAACAGCATAAAACTCCCCCATTTCCTTGCGTCTCCATTTGAAACTTTAATATAATATTTTATACGTTTATGAGTATACCTACTTTTATTTTACAACTTTATTTCTCAACCATAACGTCCTATATTTTGAACGCTCGCCTATATGACCTGAAAGCATAAAAACTCAATCCAGTATATTTTCCCTTTGCCGAAGTTGAAACACAATATCGATTGTGATACTCCATTTCATAAAATTTAACCTGAACTTTTTGTTCGCTGAGTATTAAACCTTATTTATTAGATTTTAGGTAACATATTAAGGGTAGGATTTTGGTAACTGTAATGTGTTGTGCATTAAAAATTTATTAGTGCAATCTACTTCACCGCGTAATTAATGATTGAGATAAAATTGAAATCTGATTTTGGTTTATCTGAAAAAATACTGATTACATTTCATTGTGTCCCAGCATAGGACCACAAAGATGTATTAGTGATCAAAAGTCTAATTGACGCTTGGTAGTCTAAGCCTTCTTGATTACAAAGTGATTTCAGTCAAACTTTTATGTTTGAAAACTCAAGTAGGCCTTGATATGGACATTTTTTATATTTTCTTTGTAGGTAAAGTACATTTTCTGTAAAAGATATCGTAACATTTTATAGAAAAAAGTCGCTTAAAATAAAATATTATGCTCACAAGTCGTAATTTAAAGAGATCAGGAGACTTTATTAATTTCGTCATTTTATGAAATTGTTTACTCAATCAGAAAACAGCTTTATCAGCATAGTAAACGAAACGTCGTTGACAAGGCTTACTTGACTTTTCAAATACGAAAATATTACGAAAACACTTCTGCTCGAGTAAACTTAAATTCCAGAGGGTCACATTTAGATTAGACAGACAAGCGAAATTATTAAAATCGTCTGATCTCTCTAAATTTTGACATGTTCGCATAATGTTCAGTTCTAAATAACTTTATTAATCCTTGTCAAAGCCTGTTATACTTTTCAAAAAAGAAATTACTTTTTAATCAAGCAGGCTTAAACTGCAAGCTGTCATATTTTCGCTACATGTTTGATACTTTACGTAAACTATACGAGGATATACTTTATGAGGATATCGGAGTTACTCTAAAAACTCGTCGGCTTTTCAACGTCTTATTTATGACAAAAAAAATGTTCCTAATAAAAATATGTTATTTTTACTTCCCTCGTAAAAGTATTATAATTGTGAAAAAACTATCCTTCAAAATTAATTCAGATCTTTATTTTTTAGGGTCCATAGATATCGAAAAACATGTTTTCCCAATTCCGATGGCCGTCGGTCTGCCTGTCCGACACATAGCTAAAAAACTACTCATGTGATTGACTTCATATTATGGTCAAAAAGTGAGGGTAAAATGGCTGATAACATAATTACTTATCTACTTTACTACCAATTTACCTCAAATTTCGCCCAAAAATCAAGTATTATGTTGGAATCAGTTTCATGTGGGGATGACCTAGTAGTATTTTAATAAAAATTCAATATGGCGAACAAGAACTACTCCACCGACTAATAGCACGACAAAATACATTAACATTACTTATTAGATCAATTTCAAATTTTATACAAGCAATAAATGTGTTATAGAGATAAACTGGTAAAATTATGGTACGAATTCAAGTGGCTAATCAAAATGGCAGCAAATAAAATGTTTAAAAAATCAATGTAAAAAATATTTTTATTAATTTGTGAGGGTAAATATACTTGTTCAATTTATTTTAAATTATTCTTTCTCAATTTATTTTAAATTATGCTCAAAAAACAAATTTGGCATTGGTAGAAACTGGTGAAATATTGGTAGGAATCCAATATGGTGAAATAAAACGGTGCGCAATAAAAATGTTTGAAAAGACAATGTTCCTAAATGACTATGCATCGAACTAAATTGGGTTATACTTTACTATTTCTAATAAAAGGAAAGATTCATAACGAGGCAACTTCCGGGTAAAGGAAGTTTACCGATTTTTTAATAAATATTATCAAAAAGTCAGTGAAAGTCAATATTATTATGAAAGTCAAATTTGCCGGTGACCCACACCTACTTTATATTATGTAATTTATGTGCAGTAGCAGAATAGATAATTTAATTTTACTCCGATATCCTCTTAATATTTAGACTTCATCGAAGGTTGAATGGATTGAAAGAGATTCCTAAAGAAGTATCTGATACAATGAATGGAAAATCCGTAAACCATGTTAGGTGGACATGTTAGATGAGAGCGCTGGATACGACTGTCAAACAACAATGCAGATTATTTTCAATATTGGCGAAATATTCATGACGTTTATTATGTTATAATACAATTTTTACTTCCCTCGTAAAAAGTATAGGTATTGTAATCGTGAAAAAAATCACCCTCCGAGATTTTTTCAGATCTTTACGTTTCAGATTTTCTAGATGACGAAAAACATGTTTTTCCGATTCCGTCGGGCTGTCTGTCGGTCTGTTTGTCCGCAGAAAAGCTAAAAAAACTACTTATCGGGATTGGTAACGTTTTGGTAAAAATCCAATATCCAAAACAAAATGGCGGCCTAGTGAATTGTTAAAAAAATTATTCCTAAAAAAGTGCTTATCCAAATTATCTTAAATTTTGCACAAAAATTAGTATATGTCGGAATCAACTGGTAGAGTTTTGGTACCAATCCAAGATGGCGGAACAAATTGGCGGCTTAATAAAATATTTAAAAATTCATCCTGAAAAACCTACTCAATAAACTGATTTCAAATTGTGCGTCATAACTAATTGTAGTATGAAGATGAACTAGTAAAACTGTGATACCAATTCAAGATGGCGGCCAAATAAAATTTTTGTAATCCGAAAAAATCACCCTCTCACATTTTCCATTTCTTCGCGTTTTAGCGTCCCTAGATGCCAAAAAAATATGTTTTATCAATTCAGTTGGTTTGCATGTCAGTTTGTCTGTCTGTCTGTCAGCTCGTGGCATAGCTTAAAAACTACTTTTCACATTAATTTCAAACTTTAGTTAAAAATTAAGGGTCATATTGGGACGAGCTGGTAATATTTTGGTAAAAATAATATTCCGGAAGATGGCGGTCTAGTGAAAATCTAATAACATTATTTGTAAAACATTAATTATCCAATTTACCTCAAATTTTGCACAAAACTGTTACCTGAGAATGAACTAGTAACATTTTGGTACGAATATTAGATAGCAAAACAAAATGGCGGCACAATAAAATATTTAAAAAATCAGCCTGAAAAAATCTACACTAAAAGAAACATAGAGGCTTATTTTCTTAACATTGCTGGTTCTTATAGCAAGCAACATGTTTGCTGTTGTTTACGTCAATAGAAGCACAAATTGGGTCGTTGCCAAATTGTTCATTGCCCCCTCTGTTTTTGTTTTTCATTCCACTAAAAAATTGCAATAATTAGTAACAAAAAGTTCCTTTGTGTTTTATATAGTGAGGGTTTGCCTTAAAATTCAAGTTGTCAAGTCGGAAAAACTTGCTTTATAAATAAATTTTACTGTTCAATATATATTCAACGCATCAGAAACCTTGTAAATGATTTCTGCCGGTGTCTAAAGTCTGTATAGACAATCTGATTTTTTGCAAATAAAAGCTACTTTTAATCAAACTCCAATTGGTCAGTACTTAGGTCCCATAGCTTTCTCGGGTTGCTCATCAAATAATTGCAATATTTATCTCACATAGTCGCTCCGTCATTTTTAAATTTAAAAAATCTTAATCCTCGATTCAAAAAACTCCCATACACCGATTTCGAGTCAAATCGGAACATAAATCCCTAAATGCATCCGTCATCTTAAATTTAAATTATACAGTATGTCCAATCTAAGTATTTTAGATTTGTCCTTAAAATAATGTCAGACTTACTGGGTACCTACACATTATTTTAGAAGGAATATCTTAAATTATTTTCGCTTATCCTGAGTGTGACAAAAATCGTAATAAATAGAAATGTATTATTTTATAGTGGAACACTATAACTTTTTTTACTCGACTGCGCATGCAAAGGAGAGTAATGTGTTTAACAGTCACGTATGTGTGAGTAGGACTATACGTTTGTAGGTATGTATGTATCACGTCCAGCCCTGCATCATCTAAATGACTGACCTTGGCAGTAGCTTAGCCAGGCTCTCGCTTGGAGGGGTGGAGGATATAATTATTTTTCAACACGGTTGCAAGTTGTTGACGGACATTAACCAAAGGGAATAGGGAGGAACAACAAAAAGTCAACGAATATTGCAAAACTATTTTCGTAGTAAAATTTTCAGCAAAAGAAAAAATGTATCTATATTTAAAAAGTCTAATAAAACAAAATTTAGCTCCCTCGATATTAAGTCTGGTTAGCCAAATGAATTAAAGAACACCAAACATTTGCCACCACGCACGACTAGATAATAATAATAAAATTAACTGGAATTCTTCTGGTATTTTAGCAAAAGATCCATATTCCAAGAAACGTAAAATAAAAGAAAGTGCCTTAATCTTGTTTATTAAAGATAATTGTGTAGCATCTATTAGTTAATTTTAATAACATATAGTTAAAATTGCAAAATACTGAAGTAAAAAAGGACACCTCAAAAGAAAGTAAATTAAAATGAACATACTCTAGGTACACATATTGTTTCACTTAATAGTTAAAAATAACACCTTTAAATTGGCATTCATTGACATTATGTCAGAGATTAGCAATTTCGGTTAAATTTCTGATATAAAACTTAAGTGATATACTGCTTTTATTTTTTATTTTTTATTTCGCTGAAGACGGGGGTAGGCTTTCCCCCGAAACGTTAAAAAAAGTAGTCCAGTATCGTTCCTCGGGTACCTTTACAGTGGAGAAATAAAGACTACAGATTAAAATTTTAAGATAAAGAGATAACATTAATTTTAGTAATTTAATTCTCAATTATAATTCGTGGCAAAAACCCAAAAACCGTCTTTTTCTTAAACTAATATTCTCCAAATCATTTCCTCAGTTTGTTTGATTCCATGTGACTTATCTTGCAAACAACTAGACGTTATTGTTAATTATATATATATATATATATATATATATATATATATATATATATATATATATATATATATATATATATATATATATATATATATATATATATATATATATATATATATATATATATATATATATATATATATATATATATATATATATATATATATATATATATATATATATATATATATATGCATATTTATTTATCTTTGTCTTAGTTTTTTGACTTGTATAAGAATCTATTTAAATTATCAAGCACCCTGAGAGCTTCAATGGGGGTTCAGCTACGTCGGCTACAGGCTACATTATGCATGAAAATCAATCATTACAGTTATTATATGAATGTGTGTTTTTCACCGGTCGTGGTCGGAGATAAATACCTAAACACTACCTATTCCGGAGCTCATTCTGCATTATTAGTTCATGTACTAAACATGCTCGAAGCTTGGTCCTTTAGAAAGTAATTCCCATTTGACAAACGTCTAATTTCGAACAACACACTCTTATTTCCCAAAATTAATAAACCATTTCATTGTTGAAAATTAAAAATTTACTCGATATATATAGGTGTTTTTTATACCTATATGTATATATATATATATATATATATATATATATATATATATATATATATATATATATATATATATATATATATATATATATATATATATATATATATATATATATATATATATATATATATATATATATATGTGTATCTATAATATATATATATATATGTGTGTTTACCTAAACACTACATTCCGGGTGTACATCCGTTCACAAACTTCAAACAACACACTCGTTTAATAAACTGAAAAAGAATATAGGTGTTTTTTATACAGTTTATATATACATATATATATATATATATATATATATATATATATATATATATATATATATATATGCTGACGTTTCCCCAAAATTATATTTGGCATTTTCGAAGCTTTCTTTCTCGCATCCGAATAGAGACTGAGTCTGTGTGATGTGATTTTGGCGAAACGTCAGTAAAACTGTTCTTTTCAGAACGACAATAGTGAACGGATGTACACCCGGAATGAAAACATGTATTTTTCCATCCGTGAAGGAGTAAAAATCAACATATATATATATATAGTGAAAAGATCTTTATAGTGCAATTTTTTCAAGACCTAGAATATTTTAATGTTTTTTGTTTAACAATCAACAATCAAGTAATATATCCAAACAAGTGTGTTTAAGTTTAGCTGAGAAAATTAAAGTTTTGGAGGAAGTTGATAAATGTGGAAAAAGAACTTATGTTGCTGCAAAATTTGGTATTTCTCCAAGTTGCACCTCTCTGACGATAAAAAGTCGCGACAGTATCATCAAGCAAACTAGTGATCCAAGCAGTCGAAAACGACTACGGTTATGTTCTTACGAGAATGTAAATGAAGCAGTTTTACGATGGTTTAAAGTGGCCCGTACTCATCAAACGTACCAATATCGGAAAATTTAATAAAGGAACGAAAATATGGCGTCATTAGTGCTCTTTGATGAATGAAAGCCGAACTGCTGAGAATCCAATAAGTCATGCGATAGAAAAGACAACATGCGTTTTTTGATTATTTTTTCAATAACCTTTGCCAGAGTGGGTAACAAAGCAATAAGTCAGAAACTGGACGAGCTATCACGGTCGCCACTTTACAAATTTTCTAATGTTTTTTTAAAAAAATCGTTCAGTTTATTACGGTAGATAATTTTTTAATTTTGAATTATACATTCACAAATATGTAATAGTTTTGTTTGTATTTAACTAAAATAAACTAAACTAAGAAACTGTGTTCAGTATAGGCTAAAATAAATTCGTTACAGTACGTCCAAAAACGTATATTTTTTGGATTATTTCACTCATTCAACCAACTAAATTTAAATAGTGTTAGGGTCTATGTTTGGACCCACATTTAAATGTTTTACAATTAGACTTAACTGTTTTAGATATTTATTAATGATCTGTTATTTATATCCTTAATAAGGTAATTAGAGCTGAATAGAAGAAATAAACAAAGGCTCGCTAACTCAAAGTCATCGTAAAATTTAAAAGATAAGTCTAAACTTCGGAAACAGCATAAAACTCCCCCATTTCCTTGCGTCTCCATTTGAAACTTTAATATAATATTTTATACGTTTATGAGTATACCTACTTTTATTTTACAACTTTATTTCTCAACCATAACGTCCTATATTTTGAACGCTCGCCTATATGACCTGAAAGCATAAAAACTCAATCCAGTATATTTTCCCTTTGCCGAAGTTGAAACACAATATCGATTGTGATACTCCATTTCATAAAATTTAACCTGAACTTTTTGTTCGCTGAGTATTAAACCTTATTTATTAGATTTTAGGTAACATATTAAGGGTAGGATTTTGGTAACTGTAATGTGTTGTGCATTAAAAATTTATTAGTGCAATCTACTTCACCGCGTAATTAATGATTGAGATAAAATTGAAATCTGATTTTGGTTTATCTGCAAAAATACTGATTACATTTCATTGTGTCCCAGCATAGGACCACAAAGATGTATTAGTGATCAAAAGTCTAATTGACGCTTGGTAGTCTAAGCCTTCTTGATTACAAAGTGATTTCAGTCAAACTTTTATGTTTGAAAACTCAAGTAGGCCTTGATATGGACATTTTTTATATTTTCTTTGTAGGTAAAGTACATTTTCTGTAAAAGATATCGTAACATTTTATAGAAAAAAGTCGCTTAAAATAAAATATTATGCTCACAAGTCGTAATTTAAAGAGATCAGGAGACTTTATTAATTTCGTCATTTTATGAAATTGTTTACTCAATCAGAAAACAGCTTTATCAGCATAGTAAACGAAACGTCGTTGACAAGGCTTACTTGACTTTTCAAATACGAAAATATTACGAAAACACTTCTGCTCGAGTAAACTTAAATTCCAGAGGGTCACATTTAGATTAGACAGACAAGCGAAATTATTAAAATCGTCTGATCTCTCTAAATTTTGACATGTTCGCATAATGTTCAGTTCTAAATAACTTTATTAATCCTTGTCAAAGCCTGTTATACTTTTCAAAAAAGAAATTACTTTTTAATCAAGCAGGCTTAAACTGCAAGCTGTCATATTTTCGCTACATGTTTGATACTTTACGTAAACTATACGAGGATATACTTTATGAGGATATCGGAGTTACTCTAAAAACTCGTCGGCTTTTCAACGTCTTATTTATGACAAAAAAAAATGTTCCTAATAAAAATATGTTATTTTTACTTCCCTCGTAAAAGTATTATAATTGTGAAAAAACTATCCTTCAAAATTAATTCAGATCTTTATTTTTTAGGGTCCATAGATAACGAAAAACATGTTTTCCCAATTCCGATGGCCGTCGGTCTGCCTGTCCGACACATAGCTAAAAAACTACTCATGTGATTGACTTCATATTATGGTCAAAAAGTGAGGGTAAAATGGCTGATAACATAATTACTTATCTACTTTACTACCAATTTACCTCAAATTTCGCCCAAAAATCAAGTATTATGTTGGAATCAGTTTCATGTGGGGATGACCTAGTAGTATTTTAATAAAAATTCAATATGGCGAACAAGAACTACTCCACCGACTAATAGCACGACAAAATACATTAACATTACTTATTAGATCAATTTCAAATTTTATACAAGCAATAAATGTGTTATAGAGATAAACTGGTAAAATTATGGTACGAATTCAAGTGGCTAATCAAAATGGCAGCAAATAAAATGTTTAAAAAATCAATGTAAAAAATATTTTTATTAATTTGTGAGGGTAAATATACTTGTTAAATTTATTTTAAATTATTCTTTCTCAATTTATTTTAAATTATGCTCAAAAAACAAATTTGGCATTGGTAGAAACTGGTGAAATATTGGTAGGAATCCAATATGGTGAAATAAAACGGTGCGCAATAAAAATGTTTGAAAAGACAATGTTCCTAAATGACTATGCATCGAACTAAATTGGGTTATACTTTACTATTTCTAATAAAAGGAAAGATTCATAACGAGGCAACTTCCGGGTAAAGGAAGTTTACCGATTTTTTAATAAATATTATCAAAAAGTCAGTGAAAGTCAATATTATTATGAAAGTCAAATTTGCCGGTGACCCACACCTACTTTATATTATGTAATTTATGTGCAGTAGCAGAATAGATAATTTAATTTTACTCCGATATCCTCTTAATATTTAGACTTCATCGAAGGTTGAATGGATTGAAAGAGATTCCTAAAGAAGTATCTGATACAATGAATGGAAAATCCGTAAACCATGTTAGGTGGACATGTTAGATGAGAGCGCTGGATACGACTGTCAAACAACAATGCAGATTATTTTCAATATTGGCTAAATAATCATGATGTTTATTATGTTATAATACAATTTTTACTTCCCTCGTAAAAAGTATAGGTATTGTAATCGTGAAAAAAATCACCCTCCGAGATTTTTTCAGATCTTTACGTTTCAGATTTTCTAGATGACGAAAAACATGTTTTTCCGATTCCGTCGGGCTGTCTGTCGGTCTGTTTGTCCGCAGAAAAGCTAAAAAAACTACTTATCGGGATTGGTAACGTTTTGGTAAAAATCCAATATCCAAAACAAAATGGCGGCCTAGTGAATTGTTAAAAAAATTATTCCTAAAAAAGTGCTTATCCAAATTATCTTAAATTTTGCACAAAAATTAGTATATGTCGGAATCAACTGGTAGAGTTTTGGTACCAATCCAAGATGGCGGAACAAATTGGCGGCTTAATAAAATATTTAAAAATTCATCCTGAAAAAACTTACTCAATAAACTGATTTCAAATTGTGCGTCATAACTAATTGTAGTATGAAGATGAACTAGTAAAACTGTGATACCAATTCAAGATGGCGGCCAAATAAAATTTTTGTAATCCGAAAAAATCACCCTCTCACATTTTCCATTTTTTCGCGTTTTAGCGTCCCTAGATGCCAAAAAAATATGTTTTATCAATTCAGTTGGTTTGCATGTCAGTTTGTCTGTCTGTCTGTCAGCTCGTGGCATAGCTTAAAAACTACTTTTCACATTAATTTCAAACTTTAGTTAAAAATTAAGGGTCATATTGGGACGAGCTGGTAATATTTTGGTAAAAATAATATTCCGGAAGATGGCGGTCTAGTGAAAATCTAATAACATTATTTGTAAAACATTAATTATCCAATTTACCTCAAATTTTGCACAAAACTGTTACCTGAGAATGAACTAGTAACATTTTGGTACGAATATTAGATAGCAAAACAAAATGGCGGCACAATAAAATATTTAAAAAATCAGCCTGAAAAAATCTACACTAAAAGAAACATAGAGGCTTATTTTCTTAACATTGCTGGTTCTTATAGCAAGCAACATGTTTGCTGTTGTTTACGTCAATAGAAGCACAAATTGGGTCGTTGCCAAATTGTTCATTGCCCCCTCTGTTTTTGTTTTTCATTCCACTAAAAAATTGCAATAATTAGTAACAAAAAGTTCCTTTGTGTTTTATATAGTGAGGGTTTGCCTTAAAATTCAAGTTGTCAAGTCGGAAAAACTTGCTTTATAAATAAATTTTACTGTTCAATATATATTCAACGCATCAGAAACCTTGTAAATGATTTCTGCCGGTGTCTAAAGTCTGTATAGACAATCTGATTTTTTGCAAATAAAAGCTACTTTTAATCAAACTCCAATTGGTCAGTACTTAGGTCCCATAGCTTTCTCGGGTTGCTCATCAAATAATTGCAATATTTATCTCACATAGTCGCTCCGTCATTTTTAAATTTAAAAAAATCTTAATCCTCGATTCAAAAAACTCCCATACACCGATTTCGAGTCAAATCGGAACATAAATCCCTAAATGCATCCGTCATCTTAAATTTAAATTATACAGTATGTCCAATCTAAGTATTTTAGATTTGTCCTTAAAATAATGTCAGACTTACTGGGTACCTACACATTATTTTAGAAGGAATATCTTAAATTATTTTCGCTTATCCTGAGTGTGACAAAAATCGTAATAAATAGAAATGTATTATTTTATAGTGGAACACTATAACTTTTTTTACTCGACTGCGCATGCAAAGGAGAGTAATGTGTTTAACAGTCACGTATGTGTGAGTAGGACTATACGTTTGTAGGTATGTATGTATCACGTCCAGCCCTGCATCATCTAAATGACTGACCTTGGCAGTAGCTTAGCCAGGCTCTCGCTTGGAGGGGTGGAGGATATAATTATTTTTCAACACGGTTGCAAGTTGTTGACGGACATTAACCAAAGGGAATAGGGAGGAACAACAAAAAGTCAACGAATATTGCAAAACTATTTTCGTAGTAAAATTTTCAGCAAAAGAAAAAATGTATCTATATTTAAAAAGTCTAATAAAACAAAATTTAGCTCCCTCGATATTAAGTCTGGTTAGCCAAATGAATTAAAGAACACCAAACATTTGCCACCACGCACGACTAGATAATAATAATAAAATTAACTGGAATTCTTCTGGTATTTTAGCAAAAGATCCATATTCCAAGAAACGTAAAATAAAAGAAAGTGCCTTAATCTTGTTTATTAAAGATAATTGTGTAGCATCTATTAGTTAATTTTAATAACATATAGTTAAAATTGCAAAATACTGAAGTAAAAAAGGACACCTCAAAAGAAAGTAAATTAAAATGAACATACTCTAGGTACACATATTGTTTCACTTAATAGTTAAAAATAACACCTTTAAATTGGCATTCATTGACATTATGTCAGAGATTAGCAATTTCGGTTAAATTTCTGATATAAAACTTAAGTGATATACTGCTTTTATTTTTTATTTTTTATTTCGCTGAAGACGGGGGTAGGCTTTTCCCCGAAACGTTAAAAAAAGTAGTCCAGTATCGTTCCTCGGGTACCTTTACAGTGGAGAAATAAAGACTACAGATTAAAATTTTAAGATAAAGAGATAACATTAATTTTAGTAATTTAATTCTCAATTATAATTCGTGGCAAAAACCCAAAAACCGTCTTTTTCTTAAACTAATATTCTCCAAATCATTTCCTCAGTTTGTTTGATTCCATGTGACTTACTCTTGCAAACAACTAGACGTTATTGTTAATTGTATATATATATATATATATATATATATATATATATATATATATATATATATATATATATATATATATATATATATATATATATATATATATATATATATATATATATATATATATATATATATATATATATATATATATATATATATATATATATGCATATTTATTTATCTTTGTCTTAGTTTTTTGACTTGTATAAGAATCTATTTAAATTATCAAGCACCCTGAGAGCTTCAATGGGGGTTCAGCTACGTCGGCTACAGGCTACATTATGCATGAAAATCAATCATTACAGTTAGCACCGGTCGTGGTCGGAGATAAAT
Source organism: Kuschelorhynchus macadamiae (assembly GCA_030620095.1). Taxonomy (NCBI): domain Eukaryota; kingdom Metazoa; phylum Arthropoda; class Insecta; order Coleoptera; family Curculionidae; genus Kuschelorhynchus; species Kuschelorhynchus macadamiae. Next base: position 24,636 of record JAUTXW010005358.1, on the reverse strand, counting down.
ACCTAAACACTACCTATTCCGGAGCTCATTCTGCATTATTAGTTCATGTACTAAACATGCTCGAAGCTTGGTCCTTTAGAAAGTAATTCCCATTTGACAAACGTCTAATTTCGAACAACACACTCTTATTTCCCAAAATTAATAAACCATTTCATTGTTGAAAATTAAAAATTTACTCGATATATATAGGTGTTTTTTATACCTATATGTATTTATATATATACATATATATATATATATATATATATTTATATATATATATATATATATATATATATATATATATATGTGTATCTATAATATATATATATATATGTGTGTTTTCATTCCGGGTGTACATCCGTTCACTACTGTCGTTCTGAAAAGAACAGTTTTGCTGACGTTTCCCCAAAATTATATTTGGCATTTTCGAAGCTTTCTTTCTCTCTGACGATAAAAAGTCGCGACAGCATCCGAATAGAGACTGAGTCTGTGTGATGTGATTTTGGCGAAACGTCAGTAAAACTGTTCTTTTCAGAACGACAATAGTGAACGGATGTACACCCGGAATGAAAACATGTATTTTTCCATCCGTGAAGGAGTAAAAATCAACATATATATATATATATAGTGAAAAGATCTTTATAGTGCAATTTTTTCAAGACCTAGAATATTTTAATGTTTTTTGTTTAACAACCAACAATCAAGTAATATATCCAAACAAGTGTGTTTAAGTTTAGCTGAGAAAATTAAAGTTTTGGAGGAAGTTGATAAATGTGGAAAAAGAACTTATGTTGCTGCAAAATTTGGTATTTCTCCAAGTTGCACCTCTCTGACGATAAAAAGTCGCGACAGTATCATCAAGCAAACTAGTGATCCAAGCAGTCGAAAACGACTACGGTTATGTTCTTACGAGAATGTAAATGAAGCAGTTTTACGATGGTTTAAAGTGGCTCGTACTCATCAAAACGTACCAATATCGGAAAATTTAATAAAGCAAAAGGCTCTACAATTTGCTAAAGATTAATTTTCAAGCTAGTGAAGGGTGGTTGAGTGCTTGGAAGACTCGCATTTAATTGTTTTCAAAACTGTGTCTGGCGAGAGTGCAAGCGTTAGTCAGGAGGACTGTGACATTTGTACTGAACGACTTGACGAATGAGAAGAAGAAGACGAAATGGATTTTTTACCTTAAGAATGCAATGAGGTATTTTAGAAAAAAATATCCTAGACTACCAAATTATTGGGGGTAGATATATAATATACTTTATATATATATATATAATTATATATATGCCATATATATATATATATATATATATATATATATATATATATATATATATATATATATATATATATATATATATATATATATATATATATATATATATATATATATATATATATATATATATATATATATATATATATATATATATATATATATATATATATATATATATATATATATATATATATATATATATATATATATATATATATATAAATATTTTCACGTGAAATATCTTTTAGTTAGGTTTGGAAAGATGATTATTGATTACACGTATAAATGATATGATTGTATTTGCCTTAACCGTTGATGACGTTATAAGAAACAAAATGGGTCTGTTTTGTCACCTGTATAAAATATGATCCAAATTCAATTATCAATTTTTAAGGTTCATTACTTAAAAACCGGTTGAAGCAAATGTCATCATATGTTTTATATATTTTTTAAATCAGGAAGAAAAAATCTAAAAAACAGTCATACAAAATACAGTGTATCCCATTTAAAAAAATCGGTAAATTTCCTTTACCGGGAACTTCCCTCGTTAAGATTTTTTTCCATTTGTTAAGAATAGCGATGTGTGACCCAGTTTAGTTCAGTACATAGTCACAGTATTTATGTGTTACATATACTATCTTTTCATTTTTATTGGGCGTCATTTTGTTTCATGTTATTTAATTCCTACCAATATTCTACCATTTTCTTTATACTTATGCAACACTTGACTTTACGGCATAATTTAAAATAAATTCAATAAGTAGTTTTTACATTGACACATACCGACATTTTGTTACGTCACGTTGGATTCGGACGAGTTTCTCCCATTTCACCTTTAATTTTACTGCAAAATTGTTAGTTGAACAAGATTTTTTACGTTGGTTTTTAAAAAAAATTATTTGGCCGCCATTTCGTTTTGCTATTTTAAATTGAAACTCAAATTATCAGTCTTTACCTATTCCGTTGGTCCGCAGATATTTCCCATATATTAAGGTTCTAAGTGGTTTTCGTTAACGATCCTCTTGTAGTTATGTTAGGGTGGTGTATTATTTGGGGTTAGGGTACAGTAAATAAAAAATAAAATCTTTTTTAAATTGTCGACGTTTCGCAACTTTAGTGTTGTATCCTCAGGACGCATAGGTTTTATATCCAGCATAAAACCTATATTATCAGTCTTTACCAACTCCGTTGGTTCGCACTACTCGAACACAACAACAAGGACATCGTTAACCAAAGCCATTTAGAAACTTAATATCTGGGAAATATCTGCGGAACAATATAGTAGATAAAGGCTAATAAGATGAGTTTCATGCAGGATATAGAATCTATATATGTGTCCTGAGGATGCAACAATAAAGTTGCAAAGTGACGACAATTTAAAAAAAAATTTTTGTTTTTTACTAGATCCTAACCTGAAATAATACACTACTCTAACATAATAACCAGAAGATCGTTAACGAAAACCATTTAAAAACTTAATATATAATCTATATATGTGTTCTGAGGCTGCAACAATAAAGAAACGTCGTCAATTTAAAAGTAGACTTTTGTTATTTTACATCGGATTCTAACTCCACATAATACATTACTCTAACATAACAACAAGAGGATTGTTAACGAAAACCATTTGGAGACTTAATATCTGAGAAATATATGCGGATAAACGGAGTAGGTAAAAACTGATAATATAGGTTTCATGCTGGATGCAGGATGTATATATGTGTTGAAACACATCGACAATTTAAAAAAAGACTTGTTTTTTTACTGGATCTTAACCCCAAATAATACACCACTCTAATAATTTTTTTCTAACATATTAATAGGTCATCCTCATATTAATGTTTGGTCAACATTTGTCAATCGGTTAAGGATTATTTAAGTTATGTTGCGAACTGATAGACAGACAGACAAACGGATCTACGGAATTGATAAAACATGTTTTTTTAGCATCTAGGGACGCTAAAACGTAAAGATATGTAAAACCTGAGAGGATGATTTTTCACGATTACAAAAACTTTATTTGGCCGCCACTTTGTTCCTCCATCTTGAATTAGTGACATAGTTTTACTAATTAATCAATATGTGTGCCATAACAATTAGTTATGGTTTTTTCATAACTATTTTTGTAATATTTCACTAGGCCGCCATTTTGTTTTGCCATACTGGAATTTTACCAAAATATTACGAGACCATTCCCATATGACTCTTAATTTTTAGTCAAAATTTGAAATCAGTCGGGTTAGTTTTTAAGCTATGCCGCAAACTGACAGACAGACAGACGGCCCGACAGACGGAATCGATAAAACATATTTTTTTTGGCGTATAGGGAGGCTAAAACGTTTGTAAATCCTGAGAGGGTGATTTTTCAAAATTATAAACATTTTATTTGGAGGCTATTTAGGTCGGCCATCTTGAATTAGTTCCAAAATTTTACAAGTTGACCTCTATACCACAATTCGTTATGGTGCACAATTTGAAATCAAACCATTAAGCAGGTTTTCCAGACTGAATTTTTAAAAATTTTATTAAGCCGCCGTTTTGCTAATTTGAGTCGATTTCAACATAATATTTGATTCCTTTTGCAAGATTTCAGATAAATTGGATCAGTAGTTTTTTAATAATAATTTTTTTAACATTTTACTAGACCGTCATTTTGGTTCGTCATATTGGGTTTTTTACAAAATGTTACCAGATCATTCCTATATGACATTTAATTTTTGACCAAAATTTGAAGTCAATCGGGTAAGTAGTTTTTTAGCTACGCCGCGAACAGACAGACCGACAGACCGATGGAATTGAGAAAACATGTTTTTCGTCATCTAGGGATCCTGAAACGTGAAGATGAAAAAATCTCGGAAGGTGATATTTTTACGATTACAATTACTTTTACGAGGGAAGTAAAAAAATAAAAGTGGTATAATTTTCGCAGTTTTTCGATGCTTTCTTGTTTTTAGTCATATCACTAAAAATATATATAAGTTTTGTATTTAAACTTTTTTGTAACTAAAGAAATAAATGGCGAAAATGCATGTCAAAATATAAAAAACCACCCTATACATTGCTTAACAATGGTAATCAATTCAACACAGGAATAAATTCTAGATTTTAAAGCGATTTGCAAACATTGATCCTATACATAATTTAAAAATTACTGTTTGTAGACTGAGAAAAAGGACAGGAATTAGAAACATAAATCTTGAAATTCCCAATGAAAAATTGGCTGTGAACAAATTAATTCCACAACTCCAATAGATTTTTTATTGCTTTCTTTTTATACTTGACATTATATCAGTGGCTAAAAAATGTTTTTTTATAATGCTTTAAAGTCTTGCAAGAGATGCTAAAACAACAACTCGCTATTAAAAGTCATTCATAAAATGAATATAGGTAGAAAAACATAATTTTCGCGAGTATACAATATTTTGTTTGAACATTTATACTGGGGTCGTAAATTAGATCTTGTTTCATCAAAATTATTTATGAAGAGTCTGTATCTGTCCGACTTCTACTAGACTCTTTTGAATTAGAAAAAAATATACGCACGAAAAAAATAAACTTACATCAGGGAGATAGCCAGTTACCCGATTTAAGTTTATTTTTAGTTTGTTGAGATATAAATATAGATGTGGTAGGGTAGCATTTTAGGTCTATTATTGTTTTTTTATATAGAAGGTCTGTGTAATTTTAATTTACACATGGAATACTTTTTTATTATTGAATTAAGTGAACAAAGTTATTCCCCATAGAAAGTTTTGCTAATTAGAAAAGTAAGTTTGGCTACAAAAGTTTCCCTAAAATATACAAATTGGGGAAAAAAAAAGTATACGATCAAAATTTCTGAGAATTACGGAGCCTAAAAGTATGAGTGAAAAAGCCATTTCAAATTTTTTTGTAAGCGGTGTAGTCCTTGAGTAATTTAATGATCAATTAGTCGTTTACATGACAAGGGATTTTACATATTCACCATTAATTTTCTCAACAACAGCACCTCGTACCAAAACTCTTAATATCTTTTTAACTTATATTTTAAGCTTTATAATTCGACTATCTCAGAATTTTTTATTTCACAGCTTTTTGTTTTGCCTATTTTCATTTACGTATTTTTTTCGCGCGTTTTATATTATATAGGATTTTTCTGTTGCCAAAGCTATTTTTTTAATAAGCAAAACTTTATATAGATAATATAGTCAATATAGTCAATATTGTTATGGTCCAGCTAGAATTAAAATAAAAAATCCTAACTTAGGTAGATTTTAAAATTAAAAACAATTAAAGCCAAATTTAAAAAATATAACGGTAAAACTGAGTTTTCAAAAAAAATCACCCTGTATGATATTAGATTTGACATTTGAGGTGAATGAAGAGTATTATGTATTTGGTTTGTAAATTCCACTTCGGGTTTAACCGGAAAAGACATCGGAAGCAAAATTTTCAAGCATAACCCCATGAAATTTTAGTACACCTCGATAGAATTATTTCTCCTGATTTATCTTTTAGTTTTCGAGATGTTCGAGTTTGAATATTACCATATAGCCTATTAGTCCAATAGTGAGCCGAGGTAATATTCATGAGCGAATATATCGAAAAATTTAAAAGATAGATATATTAATTCATATATTTTTGGAATCGGGGAAAAGAACTGAACCTACCTGTACTCTAATTTAATCGGGTTATGCACAAAATATTTCTTTCCGGTGTCGTTTCCAGTCAAATTGGAAGTGAAATTTACAAACCGAATAACTAGCAATATTTCATAAAAGCTCAACTATCTAACCCACTTATAATATAAAGGTTGAACATTATTTAAAAAATCAGTTTTCCCCTAATAATTGTTTAATTTAGTCTTCAATTTTGTACCTCCTTTGTAAAAGGGAATAACTGTAATCGTGAAAAAAAACACCCTCCGAGATTTTTTCAGATCTTTATTGTTTTGTTTGTCTGTTCGCAACATAGCTAAAAAACTACTGACCCGAATGCCTTTAAATTATGGTCAAAAATTAAGGGTCACATGTAGATGACCTGGAAATATTTTGGTAAAAACCTAATATGGTGACATAAAATGACATCCTAGTGAAATTTAAAAAAAATATTAGTTAAAAACGTTTAGAGACCTTAGATGCCAGAAATAGGTTTTCTCAATTCTGTCGGTCTAATTACTACAGTAAACTACTCACCCAATATTGGTAATATTTTGGTGAAAATCAATTATGGCGGAAAAAATTTTAGTTTAGTTTAGTGAATTTAAAAAAAAAATATTACCAAAAACCTAAGTATCCATTTTACTTCAAATTTTGCACAAAATTCAAGTCTTACATAGGAATGAACTGTAACATTTTAGTACGAATCCAAAATAGCAAGACAAAATGGAAGTCTAATAAAGACTTTAAAAAACCAGCTTGAAAAACTACTTATTCGACTGGTTTTAAATTATGTCCAAGCAATAAGAGTGATATAGAGATGAAGTGGTAAAATTGTGATAGGAATTTAGGATGGTAAAAGCTACTTATTCAATTTACTTTAAATTATACCCAAAAATTAAGTGTAGCATCGGTAGATACTGGTGAAATATTGGCACGAATTTAATGTGATGTAATAAAATGTCGTCTAATATAAATATTTGAAAAGGCAGTATATATGACTATGTGCGGAACTAAGTTCACACTTCATTATTCCTAATAAAAGGATAAGTTCATACCGAGGGAAGTTCCTGGTAAAGGAAATTTACCGATTTTTTTTGATGTTATGTTCCGATAGCCCAGAAAAACACTAAACCAAAGCGGAGTAAAATCCAGTGACAAACTCTGTACAATGATTTCTCCAATAACTTACAATATCGCAATTTTTGTTTTTTTCTTGCTGATGATACAATAATTAATTTAGGTGACAATGATTGTCTTATATTAGTTTTTTTACACAGACATTAAATTAAAGTTAGAGAAAATTAATGATAAAATGCGACGGAAAAATACTGATTACAGAATTAAAAAACTTTCTTATACCACAATATGAGGGAAAATTGTACCAGAAAAACATAAATTAAACTCAGTAATATCAATATTCACAAAACGCCAAAAATACTTCTGATTAACTCGTTAATAATATATTGCGTAATAAGTGTTGTAAAACGGATATTACTCACCAAATGGAAAAGTTACTTCATGAGTGCGTAATTGTTTTACAACATGCATTACGTACTATAATTTACCTACGACCACTATTACTTGACATTATTACGAAATATGTAGATATACTTTTCGAATAATGAAACAGTTAATTAAAATTTCTTATTATCCAGTCGAAAAAGTTTGTTTGTATTTTGTATTTGACAGTTGCTATGACTAAAGTTGAAGACATAAGATTACGGGATCATGGCCTACTCAAGGAATATTGAACGTCCCGCATAAATGCATTCAACTGTGCGTTTTGTTTACGGTGGCCACGCATTTGGTTTACGGTGACCATGCGATTGGTTTACCGTATGTAATGAGCTATTTACTGAGCCGGTGTCCTGTGTTGTTATCTATATTCTGTAGTGGTCGTAGGAAAGGTATTTACAAAGGTACTTACAGTAGGAGTCAGTAAAGAACGTACAAGAACAGCAGAACGGGTTTCTTAAAAATATATCTATTATCGATGCAACATTCATTGTAAAACAGATAATAGAGAAATCCATAGAATTTAACAAGCTTGTTTATAAAAAGGATGTTTCTAAAATGTAGTGCACCGCTGTAAAATCTTTAGTTTCTACAGTAGAAATCAAAACTCGAGTTTATTAAATAATGTGTAAAAATGTGTTTTTTTTTATAGAATATGTAGCATTCTGTCACTTTCGGTTTACCCGGAAATGATCAAAGATTCTTAATTTAAAATGCAATGCCCTCATTGCCATGAACCATCAAAATTTCTTAAATTATCATTAAAAGTTTAGGAAAAAATATAATTTGATTGCATTCAATGTAGTGAACTACTGGGTTCAAAAAATTGCCAATTTTTTTCTCTAGGAAACGATATTTCTAACACCTATTTTTAATTAAAATTGCAGCCAGAATGTAACATAAATTAAATGTTTCCCTAATACCTAAAATTTTAAGACACAATTCGCTCAATAACAACCATCCAGGAAACAGCACTCTAGTGTGATTCTAGCAATATATCAGTGTGGAGAGTTTTAAAAAACATATGAGAGTTTTAAACAAACATCATTACCTTCACGAGGAAGACAATGAACGAAGGTCGGAATACTGAAATTGATTTTTGAAACGATAGAAAAAGAGATATTAGACGTAAAAAAGTCGTTTTCTAAAGCATATAAAGTTTTCTTTAGTGCTTTTTTTATATTTTTATGTTTGTTAAATGACTCTTAAGATCACTAAGAAAAACTATTATAAAATCGTAAGTTCGACTCGGCTAGCTGATGTTTTAGAGCAACTTAATAAGATTATAATTTTAATGTAAAATACTCCGGCTAATTGAACTTAGCAAACGTTGGAAAAGTTTTTTTTTATAATTTGGCTATGGGCGCCAGAGCTAAAGGAAGAGAGCAACTTAAAATAATTAGATTTAGATATTTAATAAAAAAATGAAGATAAAATATATGCTAATGTGACCTAAATTAAATAAATGAAAAACAAAATCACGTCACTACCAATTTATTTTTCCTTGGACTGTGTTTTTTTATATTGTTTTCAATTTTTACAATATAAGTACCTGACATACGTCAGTTTATAAATTTCCACATATATAGATTTATAACAATTTAGAAGTGGAAGTGAAATTAAATTTCTCTTACAATTGAAAAGATTATATTTTATATTTTGGAAAAGATTTGGTTATTTATTTTTTCTCAATATACGCATAAAACTCAATTAGTTATTAAATTAAGGTTCGGAAGTACATTTTCTCATAAAATTAAGTTAAAATATTCAAACGATTCAATTTAACAAAGATAATAAATTACGATTTAAGTCAGCAAGGATAAGAAAATCGAATAGATCTAAATAAATTAAATGGGTTAAATAAATTTAGTTGGTAATTAGATTTTTTAAATATTTTTTAAGCAGCTGATCGTTTATCAGTGTGATTGAATTTTATTTATGTGAAGTTCTTTGTGAACAAACAAACAATGAAACTCAATTATGTGTTCGGTTGTTGATTATCAATTAGTTAAGCAGCTGATCTTTTATCAGTTTGATTTAATTTAATTAGTAGATAATATGAAGTTCTTTTCGAACAAACAAACAATGAAACTCAATTATGTGTTCGGTTGTTGAATATTAATTAGTAAAGCAGCTGATCTTTTATCAGTTTGATTTAAATTAATTAGTAGATAATATGAAGTTCTTTTTGAACAAACAAACAATGAAACTCAATTTTATGATCGGCTGATATTTGACCTTATGCAAAATTTCTAAAATGACAACATGACTCTAGATAATTCTGGACACTTTTAAGCAAATTTCTTAAGTAGAAAAAATTTAATCATAAATAGTCAAGTTATTATAAATTCAAATTAAGATAGAATAAGAGAAATTTTAATTCAAAAAGTCCAATTTGATATTAGAGGAAAATTACAATAGAAAAGAAAATCGAAATTTCAGTTCCATAATCTCAATAAATTTACCATGAAATAAAATGCCACAATCTTAAATTTAAATTAGTGAAATATCAATGGTATTACTCACTAGTATGATACCTTGATTTAATATACACTCACATAATTTATAAGAAAGAAAAATTTTATACCTAATTAGGATAAATGTAAATGTCCAAAAATCTTTAAGAAATTAATATTTTAGTACAGATAATAATTTTTACAAGTAAATATACCAATGCCACCTAGACAATATTTATACACAGTGTAAGTATTAATTTATACCTGCATTAAATTTGATATATTTAAATCAAGAAGATATGTTTAAATTTTACGTAAATTGAGACGAAAATTTTTATATATATATATATTTTTTAACAATAATTTATAATTTAAACCATTTATATTTTTTTTTGTAGATAATTATTAATTAATAAAAAGAAGGAATTGAAGACTGAAGAGAGGTTTCGGTATGTAGTTTTCAAATAAGCATTAAGTAATTCCTAATGAATTAATGCATGGCCACTACATCAATCCAAAGAAGCGAAAATAAGAAAATTATAAATCACTTATCTTTTCAACATATGTCCGGGAGTATATCCTTGCTATGGCGTCATTCCTTGTAGACTACCCAAGTCCAAAACAGGAACAATGACACCCTGGAACTGGCCACACAGCACTTGTCCAGAAAAATGACCACACGGTACTAAAAAACGACTTCTTTCTCCAGGAATTGAGAAGATTTACCACAAAACAGTTACCATTAAATTTTCCTCGCCCAGGAATCACTTTTAATTTGAATTATGCAATATATTCTTCATTTTATTGATTATTTACTTTTAATATCCATTTTCCAATTAAAAATTAAAACAATTGAAAGTGGTAGGGAAAAAATTGTAGAGAAGAGGAAAAATGTTAAAAGAAAAAAAAAACCTGAAACAAAATGGCGAAATAAGTCAACATGTTCACAATGCACAAAAATATAATTTTTCTTGCCAGAAAACACTCAAAATTAACTTACCAGATGTTATGGCTTAAGAAGGCAGTAATCCATTACTGAATTGAGATTTTATTGGATTTAATCCAGCATCTAAGCTGACTAAGTTAAAATATTAACTAAATTCCAACTAACTTATCTCATGTTTACTTTCAACAACAGAAATTTTGCAAAAGAGGCTCGAAACGACTGACCCACTCGGTTTTATGGAATCGGACTACATAAAAACAGTACATCCGTATGTCTCACCAAAACATGGCGCCAATTCAGAATCTATTTTTGGCAGTTAAGATTTTTAATAATGAAAAACCCAATTAATAGTTAATTTTTGATCAATCTAAAACTCAGGAAATTTTCTCAATACAACTATCTATGTGATACACCTAATAAAGAATAAATTATGGACCATTTTATAATAATATTCATGAAATTGAAAAGCATATGTATAAATTTTATTTTAAATGTGGCGGACGAAATCTGAATCTAGAAATTTCCTTCGAACGTGTTTTACAAAGCGAGAATTTACGATCTGTTGATTCGGGATCGATATAATAACTTCGGTGCCATGCGTGCGGTACTTAATATTCCAAGCAATTGTTAATCCAGTAAAATTGTGATTTGATGCTATTAATTAGAAAATTGTTAATTAAGAAAATAAAATTTAATTCAAGGTTGTATCCTTGCCCTCTCTCTTTCTTTTCAATTATCCATCTAATCATTTTACTTAATTTAAAATTTTAATACTTTATTTATTTTTTAGTTTAAATTGAATTTTGAACCAAAAATTGTAACGAACGGAAAAGTTTGTTACAAGCAGGAAAAAAATTTTCAGAATGCTTCAGTTTTAATTTTTGGTTAGGAATACGAAATACACGAAATTCTATGGCCACTATTTCTTGACCTTTGAGAACTGGAGAACAACACCTAAATTTTCTGCACGAGGATATAGCAAATTTTAGATCACCTGATCTCTCACCTTTGTATTTTTTTCTATAGGGCACAGTAAAGATTCAAGTCTAGGTAACACAATTGTAGCTGCTATAAATAATGTAACTCTAGAGCAATAACGAAATATGGTCAGAAGTAATGTCGAAACAGTACAACTGTAACTTAAAATTAAAGGCACGTTAAAGAACTTTAAAGAACCTAAAATAATTTACATTCTATTTAAAAAAATGATTTATTTAAACAAAATCGATACTTCCCTCAAAAAACTTAAAATAATGAACCAAATTGTCAAATTATCTTTTTTACTTAACTTTAAGCGATAATGAATGAAACTTAGATGGTTCAAGGCACTCTAGCTTTAAAAATAAAATATATTTTTGTTCTATGATGCCATGTTAAGAACTTACAAGTGACGGTAGATAAATATACAGAGTTGTCTATTTAAAATTAAAAATTCTTGGACATTTCCGGAAAAACCAGAACTGTTAAATTTGCTGTAAAACAAAAAAACATTTTTATTCATTATTTAATAACGTCGTGTATCGATCGATCGATTTCTAATGTAAAAACTAAAGATTTCAGAGTGATGGGCCACATTTAAGGAACAGCCAGTAAGACAATGTCTTAATTATGCAAGAAAAGAAGGATAAACCCAAGCATGATACAACTAATAAAAATAATAAACAGTGGGTTAAAGATTAACATCAGTGGGCCACTCACTAAGTAGCGACGTAAACATAGGCATGTTAAGACAAGGTGACTTCCTCAGTTCAATTCAATTCACAAATGAGGCTACCAGTGCGAAAACGGCCAAACCCATACATTTATGATTTTGAGATATTCGACCCAACCCGTTCCCCAAGAGTAGATATCAAATACGGGAACTGATTCACCCCCCACCACTACTCCTGACCTTGAGAGCCCAGGTGTGCTGTGTAGTTTGGCCTTGAGGCGATGTGACGTCATATGACCTTGAGCGCGCATCACGCTTTTTCTTGAGCGCACACCTGAACTTGAGATTAAGCTCCGCCCCATGACCATGAGATTAAACCCCGCCCCAATGACCATGAGATTAAACCCCGCCCCACGACCTTGGGGAATTGCGCATACCACGTTTTCAATATTTGTCCTTGAAGCGATGTGACATCATCATATGACCATGCAAACCATTTCATATAAAAGATTGGTGGTGTAAGCATATTGTGTTATAACTGAAGTGAGACGTGTAATTGAACTTTCAATTAAATTAAACATGAGTTACGTGTGTGATATGTGCGGTGCATCATTTACCCGCAGTTACAGTCTGTTGCGTCACAAAAAGAGAGACGTGTAGGGGAAGACCGGATGATGATTTTGGTGTTGGAGGAAAGCGTGTAAGATTGGATGTTGCAGGACCCTCTTCATCAAATTCCCCAAAAATGCAAAGCTGCGATGTTTGTAATGTTGTTGTTTCGGCAAACCGAATGGGGGCTCACCAAAGAACATTGGTGCATAGAAATAATGCATGTATACCATTATCACAAGGTGTAGAAATGATAGATGGTGCCTTCAGAAATCGCATCGCGACATATCGTGTGAGCAGCGATAGTATCCATGTCGATTTTACTGCATTCTTCGATGATATTAAGCAGAAAGTGTTGGATTTGGTGCGTCGAATGCTGACATCGCATGGGGCTCTGAAGATAAACATGGTTGTTTTTGGTCAATATCTGCTACCATCTCAGGACGTGTGCAGCGACAAATCGTTTAATACAACCAATCAAGTAATCACGGATGGGGATGATTTGGAAACTGTATACCAATCGTTTGTGGATGCAATGAAGACTCAATCTATGGAATTTCAAGAAAAAGATTCAGGTATGTTTAAATATTTAACAGTGTTGTTTTGTGAATTACAATACTTTGTGTGTTTATAGGGTGGGCGCTTGAGAAAATTCTATATCTGGAAGTGAACATCAACGAGTTTAGGCCAGTGAGCGGCTCATCATACATCAAACTACCGAGATTCATAGAGAGCAAAAAGGCTGTGATTAATGTGGTGAACCAAGACGAGTGCTGCTTCGCTTGGGCTGTAACTTCAGCGATGTTTCCCACAATCAATATGCCAACACAAGTTTCATCATATCCCCATTTTTCAACTGTGTTGGATGTAACAGGTATGGATTTTCCAGTAAAATTGTGTGATATTAGTAAATTTGAGAAACAAAATAACATTTCAGTCAATGTGTATGGTGTAGAATCTACTTTTGAAAATAATAAGATGAAGTATGAAATAGTTGGTCCACTTAGGTATGCGAGCAAAAAATTATTAAATCATGTAAATTTATTGTTAATAAACAGTGATTGTAATATTCAAGCTCATGATGATACACATGTTTGCGATGCACGTTGTACAAAAAGTCATTATTGTTGGATCACAGATTTATCTCGATTAGTGTCTAGTCAAATTAGCAAAGTTAAAAGTAAATTGTATTTTTGTGATGGTTGTCTCGTTTATTTTGATTCATTATCAGCTATAACTTTACACCAGAAAAATGATTGTAATCACCTATACACATTGACACCCTCAGAGGATATTAGGGTTGATAAGTTTGGAAAGAGTGTACCTGAAAATATTTTAAAATTTGAAAGCATAGAAAAGCAAATGCGAGTTCCATTTGTCGTATATGCCGACTTCGAATCGGTTCTAAAACCATTACCAATAGCCGAGCCAAGTCCTCAAAATTCTTACACAATGCAGAGTGTTAAACACGAACCATATTCCTTTGCATACGTCATAAAATGTTCTTTTGATGATACTGTTTCCAAATTTGAATTGTACCGCGGAAATGATGCAGCCCAAGTATTTGTTTCTCGTATAGAAAGCGATTTAAGGCACCTTTATAATACATATCTAAAAGATATTAAACCAATGAACCGTTTAACACCTCAGGAAGAGAATGAATTCGCGAATGCTAAAACATGTTGTATATGTGAGCAGCCTTTTATCGACAATGAAAAAAAAGTAAGAGATCATTGTCACATAACGGGGAAGAAACGATTTGGTGCTGCTCATTCCGTCTGTAATTTAAATTATAAACTACCTAATTTCGTCCCTATTATTTTCCATAATTTAAGCGGTTATGACTGCCACCTATTTATTAAAGAGTTATGTCGTCATGGGGATAATATTAACGTCATAGCCCAGAGTAAAGAAAAATATGTTTCATTTACAAAGAGCATTTACGTTCACGATTATGTCGACAAACAAACCCTATCGATCAAGAAAAAATATTTAAAGTTGCGATTCATTGATAGTTTTAAATTTTTATCCGCTTCGTTGGAAGACTTGGGTAGTGGTTTAGATATTGATAGTTTCAGGGAAACGGGAAAACACTTTCCTGATCGGTATCAATTCGATCTAATGCGGAAAAAAGGTGTTTTCCCATACAGTTTCATTGATTCTTTAGAAAAAATGAATATCCCAAATCTTCCAACAAAAAATCAATTTTATGATACACTAAAAGAGGAACATATAAGTGATGAATGCTATGACAGAGCCAAGGATGTGTGGTCATCGTTCAAATGTAAGAATTTAGGGGACTATTCAGATTTATATTTAAAATCAGACGTGACATTGCTATGCGATGTATTTGAACAATTCCGCGATATGTGTTTAAATATTTATAAACTCGATCCTGCGCATTACTGCACTCTTCCAAGTTTATCATTTGATTGTATGTTGCGCATGACCAAGGTAAAGTTGGAGCTCTTGACTGATATCAGCACAATTAATTTTTTTAAAAAGGGAATTCGCGGGGGTATAAGTCAGTGTTCAGAAAGGAAGCATATTGCCAACAACATATTTTTACCCGACTATGACCCTACAAAACCAGAATCGTTTATTACATATTTAGATGCAACAAATTTGTATGGTCATAGTATGTCACAAGCATTACCATTTGGAGGTTTTAATTGGTTGTCGGAGCGGGAAATATTGGATTTAAACATATTGGATGTTGCCGATGACAGTCCGGTTGGCTATGTTTTAGAAGTGGATATTCATTATCCGGAAGAATTGCACGATCACCATGCCGATCTTCCATTTTTAGTAGAAAATATTATACCTCCAACGGGAACATCCAAAATGTCGAAATTAATACCGAATGTTAATGATAAGAAAAACTATATTGTACACTACCGTACATTAAAACAAGCAATTAACAACGGCCTAATGGTAATGAGAACACACAGAATTTTAAAATTTGATCAATCTAAATGGTTGAAAAAATATATTGATTTCAATACTGATATGCGGAATAAATCGCAAACAAAATTCGGTAAAGATATGTTCAAATTTATCATAAATGCAATTTTTGGTAAAACCATGGAAAATGTGGAAAATCGCAAGGATATAAAATTAATAACCCAATGGGAAAACTCAAGAGGAAAATGTGGTGCTAGAGCCCTAATAGCTCGTCCTAATTTTAAAAGCTGTTCCATATTTACTCAAGATCTCGTGGCAATACATATGAACCAATTGAAAATTAAATATAATAAACCTATATATATAGGATTTTCCATATTGGACATGTCAAAAACGGTAATTTATGATTTCTTTTACAATTTTATCAAGACGAAATTCGGTAAAGATGCTTCCTTACTCTACACAGATACAGATTCCCTGATATTAAAAGTATTCACAAATAATTTTTATCGCTGTATGACTGAGAATCCGGATAAATTTGACACGTCAAATTATGTCGAGGGAAATACATTTAATATTCAAAAGAGTATGTCAGTCTTGGGTAGAATGAAAGATGAGTTTCCAGGTGATCCGATAATCAGTTTTTATGGTACCGGGGCTAAGGCTTATTGTATAAAATCGATTAAGAACGAAGTAAAAAAAGCCAAAGGTATCAAGAAATCGGTAATCAAAAATAATCTTAACCTGGAAGACTATCGGAAAGTTGTAGAACAGGGCGGTTTAATTTTTCGTAAAATGAAAACTTTCCGAAGTCAATTACATAACGTTTATACCGAAATAGTAAACAAAGTAGCTCTGTCCCACAGTGATGATAAACGTTATGTAATTCCATCTTCTACAAAAACATTACCTTGGGGTCATAACGACATACAGTTCTATCAAACCACACCTGAGGAAAATGTTCGAAATGTTATGAGTGTGGTCGAAACGTTTTTATCCGAAGACGAAAAATTAGATCAACTTCTTAGTGTGATGGAAACGTTTCTGACTAATGATAATGTTTAATATAACGTGCTGGAAAATCCATACTTTATTGTATTTAGTTTTTTTCATAGAATATATATTTAACCTTGTATATTTCGACGCAAAGATTTTGAAGGACACATCGCAAGGCCGTCCGTGGGTGGAGCTGCATATTCAAGGTTATGGGTGGTGGGGTGGCTGCGCAGTAAAAATTAAGGGGTTGTGTTAGTGGGGGTGGTTGCATAAAACCAGATGTAGACATTGTGTAACTTCAGTCTTAGACATTTGTTCAGTTTCAAAGTTCAGTTAAAATTACTACGCAACATATAAAAATGAGTTCATTCAGTGAATTTGGTGGTTCAATCAATAGTTTTGTTCTTGCTGAGTGTGTTGACTCGCTCGCCGATAATAGTTTCGACATCGAAAAGTTTAATTTTCTAACACCTGGCGCATTCGAAGCAGAGTGTGGTGATGCCGGCAACAACAAATTAGACGCTGCCAGCAACAACAAATTAGATGATGCCAACAACACCAAATTGGACGATGCCATCGGTGGCTACATAAACTGCTTTCCACTAGATCGACAAGAAGAACCGCAGCCCGCAGTGAATATAATTAGCGATATAACAATAAAGGAGGCAGCAAAACCTTCAATACTGAAGAAAGCCCTTATGAAAGGCTCAAGATTTGTACAAAGAAAAAAACGTAAGGTGGAAAGCAGTCAGCCACAACCGTCAACATCTGGGTTGGGGGAGCGTGAGCCACAGCCGTCAACATCCGGGTTGGGTGGGCCGGTGTCACCTATAATCCGACAAAAAAGAAGGATTACAAATAAAGCAAAATTGATGACACCAAAAAAAATTGTTACCGACCAACCCGAAGATGGAGTTCCAAATAATCTGGGGCCATTTTCACAGGATGAAGACGGTGAGGTGATGGCACGATTGACCAATATGAAGACGGTTTGGGGTGATAAATTAGATCAGTGTAGGAGAGAGGCTGTGCGGTGTAGGAGAGAGGCTGAGCGGTATATGAGAGAGGCGAGCGACTGGGAGGCTCGGATGGAAAAGTATGAGCGACGTCTCTCATTCATACGCAAGTAAAAGAAATAAAAAAAAAAAGACTTGAATGTGTAGTTGTAAAATCGGCGTCTTGTGTTTACCATTCTATATTTAATAGGATAGGATAGTTTTTAAATATGTTTTAGTACTAAGTTTTTAACCGAACATCACTGCGGGCGTTTCCCTTCCGATGTAGTTGAACCTTGTCGCTGGTGGGAGGGCTTAAGGTTGTTATATAATAGACGTTTTTTTTTATTTGGTAATTCATTGAGTCAATTATTATAAAACAACCAACCAATACAACTACAAAAAATAATAAGTATTGAAATTAATTTGAAAATAATAATAATTATTTAGTCCTTAAGTAATAAGATGAATTGAAAAAAAATATATTATGTCACATATCTATATATAACCCAGTAAATTGTGTGTGTGTGTGTCCTATTATGAAAATAAAAGTTTTAATAAACCAATATGTCTCTTATTCCAACGAAAATGTATTAAATGTTGCGAAAATGCGTACATAAACAATTATAAAATTTTTAATAATTTTTAGAATATATAATTAAAAATGTTTTCTTTAGACCCCAAAAGATATAAACACATCGAAAACTCCGTTTAAGCTCAATTAAAATAGCACCTAAAAATTAGATAGGAAGTCGAAATGGTTTTTTGCCCGTTTTGCCGACCACCTTTGGACGTTATAATATCGAAAACGGTGATAGATAGAGAAAAAAGTTTTAGATAAAAAAATTCCTAAAATTGAGTTTTACAAAAACGTCCACAGGACCTACCTCGTGGGAGTTACCGTTCGAGAGTTACGGACCTCTGAAGTCGGCGATTTACGCGTTTCTTGAAAAAACGCGATTTACGTGTAACTTTGAACCGCTATATCTCGAGAACGGTAGCTCGGACGGGAGCGCGCTTGGTGTTGCCGGACGTAGGTCGTCTAGTTCTACAAAAAGCTTAATGGTGACGATATTGTCCGACGCATTCCTGACTTTGTCAACGCGCTGGTGCACATTTTTGTTTTGAGCGATTCCCGAGCCTCGGGGGTGCGAGATAGCGACTTGGGTTAAATGTAAAAGTTGTTCGCCTAAAAAAAAGTCATCGTTTGGTAAAGTTATCGTTCGTCTATCTTTCGCCGTTACCGAGATACGCTTTTGCGAAGTTGATAAAAAAATTGCGTTTTTTGCTCAGCTACGTCCCCCGCACTTCCTGACAAATTTTTAAAAACTTAAAAAAAAAAAAAAAAAAAAAATTTGGTTTGATCTGCGATTAGTGTCAATCCAATAACCTAACCTAACATAACCTAACCTAACCTAACCTAACCTAACCTAACCTAACCTAACCTAACATAACCTAACCTAACCTAAACTAACTTAACCTAACCTAACCTAACCTAATCTACACTAATCTACACTAAGCCGGACCTGAACGATCGGGCACACCCAAAATTGAAAATTTTCAAGAGACGAAAAAAGTTTCAAATAAAAAAAAGTTGACTTTCGAGAAAATCGAAAAAAAAAATCAATATTTAATTTTTTCTTTAAAATACTCTATACTTATATTGATAATTTTAAAAACTAGACAAATAACACAAACACATTAATAAAATCAGTATTTATTTATAAAATTATATATATATATATATATATATATATATATATATATATATATATATATAGGTACAATTAAATGTTGACATTCTATACATCGCCACCATCTATTTTGCACCATTCCGTAGTAGCATCTTCACGTAGTGGAGTCGGCATTCCCTTCCTGCGTATCTTCTGAAACATCAGGCACTACCCACCAACTACTGTCGGCTGGACCATCAAACTCACCACGTGGTGATGGTGGACTCCACCAACTTGATGAGTCAGGCAGACTGGCTTCAGCCGACTCCTCTTCCTGACCCTCCTCATCAGACGAAGATTCATTTTGCACAACAAATCTCTGACCCATTTCAACTGTTTCGTCGTCGGAATCAGACGAATCTGACCGGTTATTTAACCGCACTGTTTCAACATCAAATACCCAAGAGTTAGAAGAGCTGGAAGACATGTTCGTTTTGCAAACTGATTTGATATAACAGAAATCTTAAACGTCAACCTTATATATATACTCTTTGTATCTTATTATGTAGTCCGTTGCGCACCCAAGGTCCTATGACGTCGCATACCCTCAAGGTCGGGGAATATAGCAACGCTCTCAGGGAGGGTCGAATCTTAATTCAAGGACGAATAGAAAAGTCCTATGACGTCACCCACCATCAAGGTCGGGAATTAGCAATGCTCTCGGGGTCGGATCTTAATTCAAGGACGAGTGGAAACCAAATTTTTATATTAATTTACCTTTTAGAACTTAGACTAAAATAAAATTCAAAATAACTGGTGCAATATGTTTTATTATTTAATTGTTGACATTAGTTGCTAAACTATCTATTACACATATATTAAGTTTTATATCAAAACACTAAACTATATAACAATATATGGATATACTAAGATATACTTTAACATATATGCCAAATATAAAGTATAATAATTATAAATAACTAAACGACTAAACAAGCTTATTTGATGCAGAACCATTTAACATATTATAACTAAAAATAGAATCGTGAATTATTAATGCGAAAACTTTAGTGTCTTTAGGAAACCGACTGTTACGTGTTTCAAATTCAATCTTGACATCCACAGTTGACGAGTTTACAGCTTCCACCTGATGCGAGCAGTCAATAACAAACAGCGGATTTTTCATGTATTCGCCAAAATCCATCATTGGATCGTTAAATTCTCGACCATAATAACTGCTTTGGAAGTTTTCATAGTTATAATAGGCCGCTGCATACAATTTCTTTGAAAAATCCAAATTCCATCTTTCATAGGGGAATACTGTTGAATTAAGATAAACTCGAATGTCACTTATATTTGCATTTGTAAATTCAGTCGCATCTTCTTTATAGCTATCCGCTTTTCCAATATTCTGAAATCCGATAATTAAATAACGAGGTTTCTCTAGACTTGTACTCGTTCTTATAGCCCAAACATCGGATGAAGTTTGTCGGAGAGCGGGAAGCTGTAAAGATCCCACATACGGTAAGCCATTCGGATATTTGCATTATTACCACCTTTATTAATACGTGATAATAGTTTTAGCTTTTGTCTATCCTCGGGAACAATGTGACGTATTTTCCACTCCAGTTTGTCAATTTTAATGTCGGCTTCAACTTCTCCAATATAACAGTTGTTAAAAGTGCGGGCAATTATTATAATCAATTCCTGTTTAATGTTAAAAATCCCCTTCGTATAATCCTCAGCAAAACCCATCAGATATTTTTGGGTACTTTTCCAGAAAATACATTACTAGCGGTATCCACAATGTGTTGGTTTTCTTCATTTCAGACCCCATCCGCATGTAAGAAGCGGTTTCAGCTGTGTACTACCAATGGAAACCATTGTTTTAAGAGCTGTAGTTACACCTGGTTTTCTGACAACTGCAACTTTCTCACCGCCTATCTCATATCGAATTTCCTCAAATAGAAAAGCTAATGAATTATTAGATAAAAAACACTTTTTTGTAGCGTCTTTTGGTTTAAATGTTCCTTCGACATATATGTAGCTTTCCGATATATCCAAAATTATGTCTTGAAAGTGAACTGGGATACGAATTTCATAGGAATTTTGGAATTTAGGTGATCCGTAGGGTTTATATGTATGTTCTTGCAGGCTTATGATAGAATTATTGAAAATAGGTTCAGTAAAAACCTCAATTTTTTCACTACTTGTCATCATGTTCGTTGGCTTCGTACTTTCAAGCCGATGGATTGAAGAAATCTACGATCTTTGGCAGAGAGACGTTGATATCCTTTTGGTATGATGTCGTGATAGTGAATGAGCTCTGTTTTAGCGACATGTTTCTTTTTATTAGGTTTCGTTATTGTTGGACATATCGGAGAAAACATGTACGGTCGGCGGTTGTAACAAAAACCCATCGTTAGACTAGTTTTTTTAGCTCCAGTTTAATAATAATCTTCTCGTCGTTGAAATCGATAAGATCACCGTTGTCGTCCAAGATACGTAGAGTAATGTTGTCAATGAACTGACGTCCTTCAGGCTTCAACGGCAAATAAATAAGGTTTGTGGTTCTTTCGTTATCTTATAACCAGGTTCAACATCAATATCAAATTCAAATAAAATATGACATTCTGTGAGTTCAGGTATGCTCCAGAGATAATATTACAATCAACACGTATTATGCGTACTTTCATAATGTCTACTTGAGAGGTTGATTCATGTTTTTTGTTGTCCGTTGTTAACAATATACGATTAAATCCCAACATCCGACCAATGCAGTTTTCTCCTGCAAAATCCATAATGTATTTTGTTTTTATTTTCACATTTCAATGTGTTATTATTGGGTGTTAATGAAAATATTTTATCATCATTATCTCTCGTGGATAGTTGTAGGGCAGTTTTCATTGCTTTTTCAATCTCGTGCACTTCATATACTCCGGGGGGAATTGTTAACTTTATAGATGGTGAAGTTTTGTCATTTTTTTTCTTATATGCAAATGAATTATTGCTTTCATCAATATTAAAAATAGAATTATATGTGTAAAATCCAACAAGTGCAAGCCCATATTTATTGACTGTACTGAGTTCTAATGGTGGGTAAAAATTTGTACTTAACACGCTCGAGCGTCCTGTTAATGTGAATGTGTACGACATGACTGATAAAAAATCTACTGTTTTAGCTTTTATTGTTGTCGACAGCAGTTTATATTGCTATAGGTTGTACACCGTTTACTTGGTTTTGAAATTTTAAACCAATTTTTTTCTGTTATTTTTACATCACTTATTTTACAGGAACAGCAAAACATTCTCCTAGGCGCTGGTCCATCACATTCATCTCCATTCAGATTCTGGTAATTATGATGGTCCGTACAATACTGATACTTTAACATGTCTATGTCACATTTCATGTGTTCTGGTAATTTATCCCAAACAAGTGCGATTTAATTGGGGAACAAGTAATCATTATCCTTGGGTATGTTTTCTAACTCTTTAGAAGTCATTTTTAATAAACTACCGGAACGATAATAGGCTTTTAACGAAGACGCCATCTTTTTATAACTATCCCGATCCATTTGGGGGGTATAAGACATATTGACTTTTACGATTGAGAGAGAAACTTTAAGCATAAATGACCGCACCAGACTGTCCCAAATTTTTGTTGTCGATCGTATGTATAGTAAATTTCCTTTGCTGCTTCCCCACCCATTCGCAGATATCGAACCAGTTCAGTTGGTGGTGGTAAATCACCAAAGCTGTCGTAATATGTAACTTCTGAATCATTCTTTCGATACGCCACCCAATGTGTTCCAAATCCCATTATACTGTCCAAATTAAGAATACCAGATTCATAACGTCGAGGACCTCGTCGAGGAAGTGAATCTCGCATAAATACACCTCTAAAGTATGGTACTTGTAGCTGTAATGCATACCTTTCTAGATCAATATTCGATAATGGCCTTCGAGGAAGGCATTTTTACTAGTTTTTTGAATGGTTCATAAAAAAGCCCTAAACCTGTCCTATATGGTTTCAAATACATTCCACCTCCATTCGATTTTAGCTGTAACTCACCACCAGTTTTTTGGGTAGTGGCATTTTTTGCTGTTTTTACTGCACGCACTACCCCTGCAACACCACCTGCTAGGGATCCTAATGCTGAGAGCCCAGCAAATATTGGTATCAAAGGTAATAAGCCACCAACCTTTGGAACAGGTATAATTCTAGGTATGCGTATTGTCCGCTACCGCCGCGGGCTTTTAATAATTTCCTTGCCGCAGCCACTGCTATTCTAGATGCGTTAGAAATATGTCTTTTTCAGCAAATTTCTTACCACCAGCCTTAGCTAATTCAGCTCGAATGGGTTGTCGCAAAGTCGATCCAAAAGTAAACTTGGACACTCTTTTGTTTTTACATGTACGTTTCCCCTTTTCACAAATCGTCGTCGCTTTCCTTTGGAGCTCTTTATTTTAGCTGAATGCGTTCAAACGCCGTATGGAAGCGTTTGTTGCGCCTTCATAATATTTGTTACCAACCAAGCAGATATTTTTTCACCTGCACTAGCGTCTTTTGATTTTACTCTCTCCCAAGCACGTTGTTCAAGATCGTAATCAGCTTGATGGCGTGAATTTAGGTTATTTTCGGTTTTTGAATATGCTATATCGTGTTTCTTACACGCTGCATCTAATGGGTTAATTCCCAAATCACCTCTCGCTAATCGCTTTGTAAGTTTGGTGCCTGGCCCACAATATTGATAACCGGGAAGGTGTAACTCAAACGGTAGTTTATCCATTTATAGAATTCACTATACCACACCCAGTATTCTCGAATATCGAGAGCGTCCACTTCGTTTGATGGTCTGCATCTGAATGGTCAGTTAAAGCCGTGTGTACGATATAAAATATTTTTTTTCACTATAATGCGTATTGTTAGAGCTGAAACAGAAGCTAGAAATAGATGATCTTTGGATGAAAAAGATCATGGACCTGT